>JAPKID020002418.1:0-13348 GCA_026931265.2 Tropidonophis doriae | reverse complement strand
GTTTTTTTAAAAAAAAGAGAGAATCATGTAGGAAAGAGACAGCAGCTGTTTTGTGCCCTTACACAGTAGCCTTTATTCATGAGCAGTTGCACCACAAGGCTGTGGGACAAAGCCAGAGGCAGTCTACACCTGCATCCCTGGTTTGTGAAGCTAGGAAGAGGTCTGAAGGTCACACTATACATTAAAGATACCATGTGTAGCTTCATGTTTTTCCCTTGGACTTTGTCTTAAGCTACAAAGTAAAGGCTGTAGACCTGATACAGTTCAGTACCACTGCATATTGGGACAGGGGGGTTAACCTCTCTTGCTTGGGCCACAGTTCCTCTGTGAAAGCTGCCTCTTCCCTCAGCATAGTAATTAGTGACTGAAACTAAAGAACCCATTCATGCTTACTTTCTGGCTTTAAAAAGGCCAGCCAGCATACATTTTATGCATTTCAAGCCTCTGAATCCTCTTAACTCTTCCCTTGTACTGCTTAAAGACTGCTGGCCTAGAAATCAGGAGACTGTGAGTTCTAGTCCTATTTTAGGCATGGAAGCTGGCTGGCTGTCTTTGAGTTAGTCTTTCTTTCTTAGGCCAACTTTGAGTTAGTCTGTCTTTCTTAGACCAACTTACATCACAGGTTTGTTATTGTGGGGAAAATAGGAGGGAGAAGAAATCTGAGGTATGGTTTATGGTTTAGGTTTATTAGTTTTTTATACCGCCCTACTCCCAAAGGACTCAGGGTAGTGTACAGCCAAAGTAAAACAGATATATAAAAGTTAAAAACTGTTTAAAAAGCATATTAAACAATTTGGTATGTTTGCTGCCTTGACTTATTTATATATAAAAAAATAAATGGCGGGATATTTATTTTATTTATTTATTGTTTATTTATTTAGCATATGGCATATGATGGGATATAAATAAGTAAATAAACTCTGAGTTGTTACTGATTTCTCCTCATTTGTCTTCTTTGGGAAATTAACTTTGGCTCTCAATTTATCCTACTCTATTAAATTATCTTGTAGCCACTTCCTATATTTTCTTTCAGGGTATTTGGAATGGGATAAAAATACAGTATATTTTGTCTATCCCTTCTGTCTATCCCATTTTTAATGTGACAGTCAGACATGTAGAACTAGTCCCACATGTGTAGAATTCAAACTAGCTACTTCTTTGTTCTCTGCCTATAGTACAGGAATCTCTCCAGACTGACAGTTTTCATATGGGAAAGACTAGATAAGGTTCTAAGGCACGACTATCAAACTTGCTGCATCACATTGCCATCATGTGACGTTTTGCAACATTTTCTCCATTCATGGGGCTGGGATGGGTGTGGCCTGCATGTGACACATTGGGCCAGCAGGCTGCCAGTTTGACACCCCTGCTCTAAGGCATTCAAAGGGAGGTGGAGTGAACCTGGTTCTATCAATCCTTTCCAAAGGAGTTCATTGCTATTAATAACTACAGAGTTTCTCACTTGTAGAAATCTGAATATTTGTGAACTTCATCTCCCAGAATTTGGGAGGGCTGTGGAATTCTGCGAGTTAAAGTCCACTCACCTTAAGAGTTGCTAAGGTGGAAAAACACTGAGTTACAGAAATATTGGAAATGGTCAAAGAGTTTACAGGACTGTAATGAAACAACAGCTGTAGAGTGAGATTTTTTTATCAAAGACTAGAAACCACAGAAATACATACACTGGGAAGATCGTCCTGGTTTTCTCATAAAGACATTTATTTGCTTAGCTCCTAAATTTATGTACATTATATTTTATGGCATTCAGCATCCACCATTATGGGAAAATCGTATCATATAGTCTGTATTACCAGGCTACACGAATTTAGTTTGTAAACATGTCCTTCATCAGAAAGGTTTTAACTGTCAAAGCCAAAATCTCAAATGAAGGATCATGTAAAGACTTGTATCATGTAGAAGACAGTTGGTCTGGTGGGGCCTATTAAAATGTTTTATGGAAATCAGAGTTGAGAACTGGCTCGTAAATTTATCAGATTGGTTGCCTAACACTGATCCTCAAATATTAGAAATAAAGATGAGCCTGACCTCTTTATTTCAGAAAAAAATGTGATTTAATAGACATGGTAAAGAACTGGAATATAGCAAACAAAGATATATTTTATTCAAAGGAGAAGTTTCAAGGATGTTCAGAATATTTTATATTCAGAATGTCTGGAACCTGAATCACATTGTGTCAACTGTTCCAGGTTCTATCTGAATCACATTGTGTCAACTGTTCCAGGTTCTATAAGTAGTCTCTGAATTAGGACCATTTGTTTAGCAACTATTTGAAATTACAAAGCACTGAAAAAAGTGTCTTATGACCAGTCCTCACATTTATGATCATTGCAGCATCTCCATGATCATGCGATCATGATCTGGGCACAGTTGTGGTGTCTCAGGATCATGTGATTGCCATCTGGCATATTTCCAGCTGGCTTCTGACAAGTAAAGTCAATGTGGAAGCCAGCAGGAAAGTTACAAGTTATGGTCTCTAATGTTTCACTAAACAATTTATCAATGAATTTTCTATCTCAATTGCGGTGGTAAGTTGAGGACCACTTGCAAATAGTCCTGTTTCAAGATCAAAAAAACCTTTTGACCTTGGGGAAAAAAACCTTGCTTAATAGCTGTTGCAAGCTTACAATCTAAGATGAGGCATTTTGAAGTTTGGAAAATTTCAGACTCAAAATAACTGAACATTTCTAAACAGCAACAACAGTTAAGAAAGAGAAATTGCATTGTGCATTAAAAATATCATATCTGCTAAGGAATTCAAATGAATTAACATACTGCAGAAGATATCTGGGTTTAAATAAGCAGAGGGATGAATGTGGGTAATACTATTAGCCTCTACTATGGCTTATCCAACCAAAGAGATATGGATGATGCTTTCCAGAAGCAAAGTGCAATTCTTTCAAAGAGGCATGTGGTAGCAGTGATAGCGATTTAAATTACTATGACATCATTTGGGAGACAAATTTTGCCAAGTGTGCTGGGTATCTGATTGTCTTCTCTTTCAGAGGGTCACGGAAGGCACAGCAGAATTGTTATCTTTGATTCAGTAGCCAATAGTTATGGTACAGACAATGAAATAGTCATAGCAGTTGGCTAAACCTAATCTTTCTGGGAAGCCAAACAGATTCAGAACTGGTTAATGTTTGGATCCAAGTCCAGCAGGAAATGCTAGGGCTATAGATTGGACTGGTGTTATTGCCAGGAGGAGAAAAAAAACACCTATGCATGGCTATAAAATTACCATATTTCACCTAGTCCAAGAGATGGAATTAGCAAGAAACACAATGGAAAATGGCTATGTGATGTTAGAATTCCTGTTTTCCATTAAAATTAAATCAGAATGCAATCAGATATTACCTTGGACTCAAGAGTGAGGAAAAACCATTAATCATGAATTCTTAATTTGTATTTTTATACCAAGATTAGATTTGGTGGTTTAAACAGCTTCTTTCACGTGTGGACAGGATTTTTCCCCTATACAGATTTTGATGTACTTGGGTAATGATTCCCATGACAAAAAACTAGTTGAAAACATGCGTGTAGAACATGTTAGTTATTGTAGCGATAATTGTTATTGAAGAAAAATGTATTATAGGATTATGTGAAAATTAGGGTATAAATGTACATAAACATTCATACGATGAAACCCTGGATGGCTAACTTGTTTTCTTTCATATAAGAAAACCAGTTTTAAAGTATGTTAGAGGAGAAATAGCTGACACATACATATGAAGACAGGAAGGTCAAGTGTATACTCAAGACCAGATCTGTTACAACTTTAAGAACTGTGTAGCCTGGAAATAGTAGAGACACCCCACGCTAATCTAATCAAGGAAAGAATGTAGCTATTTTTTATACTCAGCCAGCTACTTCTACAGAGAAGGTGGTGCAGATGTTTCTATAATGCCCTATTCAGTTATGGAATTCCTTTTCACTCAGAACTCTGCCCTCTCTAGCAGCAGGCTAATTAAATCTACCCATTGGAGACCCAAAAATGGAATGGGTGGAGAACTACAACTTCCTTTGTTATCCCAGCAGGGCATTTACATTCATCATAAAAATGAGAAGTCATCAATTTAACTAAGCATCTATGCTCATTGTCAGCAGCGAACATGACAAGATGGCACTTAGGGAAAAGAAAACTGGAAGATTCTTGCTTTAATGAATTTAAATCTTCGTGGTTACATTCAGATTTATGTAGTAATTATTCAAAACATGAATAATTGTATCTATAGTTAGATGTATTTTTTAAACTGCAGAGACTTTCAAATAGAGTACAGCAATAACAGCTTGTGTGATGTCATTTTAACAGGCATGTTGTTAGTTAAAAGTTCCTTCTATTTTAAGGAGCAGGTCATTCATACAATTGGAAGAGAAATTCAACTTATTCTCTAAGTGTACCTTGGAAATAGGTGGCTTTATTCAGTACCAATGCTGAATAAAAAATAACAGTGGAGCTAAAATCCTTTATTACTTTTTATGAAAACTTGAGCCTGCAGCTGCTGTTGCATGAAAAAATAGAAGAAATACTGTGTTTCCCTGAAAATAAGATAGATTCTTATTTTCTTTTGACACCCAAACTAAGCACTTGGTCTTCTTTTCGGAGAGGTCTTATTATTTTTGAGGTGCAGGAGGCAGTGAGCATGGTCACCTCATGGCTGCTACTGTGTTGCAATATTTTCGGAGAGGGCTTATTTTGGGGAGAGGGCTTATTTGAGCATGCCCTCAAAAGCCCAATTGGCCTTATTATCCAGAGAGGTGTTATTTTCAGGGAAACAGGGTACCAACTAGAGATAGTCTAAAAGAAATTAAAGTCCAAAAGAATTCTCAGTGTCCAAGATCTAGTTGGTTGTTAAGCAGCTGCCAGGGCTGATACAGTATTGTTCTTCTATCAAGACATTTACAAGAAGAAAGAAAATCTTATCAGTAGAATGTTCTTGCACCTTCATATTAATTTTCTAGTTAGTGTATCATCTCTTACTACTACAATTTATGAGTAAAACTTGTCTCTTTTCTTCAACAGTGGACCATGTGTTAAGAACAATGATACTATTATATTTCCTGCTTCAGATGGCTTAGACAATTTCAATGCACAGGACTCTAAGTCAAAACAAACAAACCTCATAGATGTTCAACAATAATACCCGAAAGTACAAGAAAAGAAGAGTAGTTTCAGTGCACTTTCAAATGCCTGGATGTTAAGGAGGTTATGGCATATTGCTGTCATTGCAATGACTCACTGTTAAGTCAGGTAGGAGTTCCTCTGATGGGAGTATCATGACCTGAACCAAGTGAAGATATGCCTTGCAACCTCTTCACCTTTAGTACCTAATGCATCCAAAGACCTTTATGAAGTGGTAGGAAGGGAGTAGAGAAAGGTGAATTTTTATATTGTCACAATATAAAGTACATTAGAGATCCAGGTGCCTGAGTTCCTGCCTTATCCATTGATACTCGAAGAAAGTCATGCAAATAATCTCCCCTGCAATGGTTAATAGACTAATTTTCTTTCAAATTCTTTTCTGCAATTTCCAGGTGAAACTGGATATGAAATTGTCACAAATAAATTTCTACTGGGCATTAAAATGCTTTGCCTCCTGAGAGTTGTTTTTGTTTGTTTTTAATCAGATTTATGATTGTTCAGTTACCTTCCAGCAATGTTATAGCTGCCAATAACAATTCATCCCTCATTACTATGTCCTGGTGGCGCAGTGATTATAATACAGCATTGCAGGTTACTTCTGCTGACTGCTGAGTGCCAGCAGTTTGGCAGTTTGATTCTCACCGGCTCAAGGTTGACACATCCTTCCATCCTTTCGAGGTCAGTAAAAGGAGGGCCCAGATTGATGGGGGCACTATGCTGACTCTGTAAGCAACTTACAGATGCCTGTAAAGCACTGTGAAGCAGTACATAAATTTAAGTGCTATTGCTCTTAATACTTGGAAGCTTTTTCTACTTTTGAAAAACAAGCAAGAAAAAAAGCAGAATGTTTTTCCATAGATGTCCATAATAATCTTCCAGGAACATAACAATTTTTGTTTTATTTTTGTTAGAAAATATTTTGGAATACCATATAGATATTCTTATTTGTAAAAGAAATGCATATCAAACCAATAGCAAGAGTTCATTTGACATAACCTATCAATTTTAATTTGCCTTGCATCATGACCAGGTTGCACAGAAAATAGCAGTAGACTTATATACCATTTCATAGTGTTTTATAGACCTCTCTAAGTAGTTTACAGGATCAGCATATTGCCCCCAACTATCTAGGTCCCCATTTTACCAACCTTGGAAGATTGGAAAACTGAGTCAAACTTGAGCTGGTGAGAACTGAACTGCCAAATAGCTGGCAGGTGGCAGAAACAGCTTATAGTACTGCATTCTAACCAGTATGTCAACTAAACACGACAACATCTATCTTCTCTCCGTCCTTAGCCACTTAATATTATCAATAAGGCTGGATGGTGTGGTGAAGGGAAGCCCCAAACTTCTTGAGACTAGACTGCTTTTTTCCTAGAGCATTCACATTTTGTTTTTACTATATAAAGCTGTGTCATAGGCACAGTATTAAAGCATCCAATCCATACGAGATTGTCCTCAATATGCCTATGTGAAAAAGTAATATAAATTATATCTAATGTAAAAATTGAAATTTTGAAATGAGATGCATTTCCATCATTCTAACATTCATCTTTAGAATGATTCCGAAGCAGAATATGGAACAGATTCTTGTTTACAGTTTCATTAAAATCAAATTATTTGATACTTCTATTACAGTATGGGAGAGCCAAATCTATGCGTTTTGCAGTGACATTTTGATCCACAATGTAGACAAAAATAAACTACTTGTTGAACTATTGGCAGCTACTTTGATAGTAGTGGTCAGGCCTTGATTATATTCATTGTAGAAGGCAATCTGTTCCAACACTAGTAGTTCTTCCATAATTATACATGGGTTCTGACAGTCAAATTTTCCACAAGGCTGACAATAATTATGATGAAATCTGACTGGACTGAAAACTTTAAATGGGGAACTAGGAACAGCTAGGAATTGTTTTCAACTAAGAGGTCTTCAAGGGCCAAACAACCACAACAGCAGGCGGAGAAAGAAATGCTGCTGCCACTCTAATAAATATCATACTAAACCCTTTATATGTGTATTTAAAAAGGAGGCAGAACTGCTTCTAATACGTAAAAAGGGAGTGCACAGTTTATTACTATTTATCATCAATAGAAAACAATGCAATTATTGTATTAATATATTGTTTGTAATTCAAGTATTTCCTAAACAGGTTCCATCAAATACCTGTTTTTCAAGCCAATTAAACATGATAAACAAGGAAATAAAGGCTGCCCACTAATTAGATGTTATAGCTTTTGCAGCTGGTGCTTCCCTGTAAATAAGCACCATTGAATTACATATTCAGTCTAGTATAATATATAAGATACCAGTAAGCTAGGCTTAGGTAACAATAGCAGCAAAAGGTTACTAACCCTCTCCTTATGATTGCCTCTGAAACATTTACTTTAGAAAAAAGTAAGCAATAGGTATCCTGATGCCTTCCATTATGTTTTAGATTACAATTCCCATCAATCCGAACAAGCATGGCCACTGTAAAGGCTCATGAATGTTCTAATTGCTGAAGATCAAACAGGTTGCCCACTCCTCTTTTTTGATGGAGGAAGCACTCACATTTGCGTGGTTTTTTGTTTTTTTTAACTATAGCTGTCTGTGTAAACAGAGGCTCGGCTTAATTACTGAATACACATTCAAGCATCAAACAAATTCACAAGGGCAGATTTTGTAGTTTAGGTATAAACTGTGTGTGTGGGGGGGGGAATGCACTCTTTTGTGTATACCGAATCTCCTACTCATCTGCTTCACTGAATTAATACAAGCAACAGGTCCCTATTCATCACATGATGGATTAGATGTACTTCTTAACTTCTAGCGTTCTGGTGCTACTTTAGATTTAAAAAAACCAGAAAAATAATGCATTATTTCAAAATACTTCAAACTTCTCCCAAAGTTCCAGAATGCTCAAATTAGGAAGAGGTTTTTCTCTTCAGGAAATCCCTGAAGAATTTAGTAGCATATAAGAATACTAATTGTTCTGGAGAAGAAGTGAATTGTATCTCTCATTCCTCATTTCTGATGTGACTCATAAATCAAGTCTTTTAACACTCTTGGTCCAACATATTTATATTTTGCCAAATTAATCAGTTCAAACCTTGGATCACATAGAAGTTCTGCGCAAGAATGTAAGAATAAAATAAAATAAAAAGTTAAAAGAATCACAATGACCACCACAAGTAACTGAAAACCCAAGCTCTACACATCCAGGGTACAGTTTTCACTATAGGATCCTAACAATTTGAATCTATATCTGAAAGGAAAAAAGAATATACTATTGGAAGGCCTCTGATGGTCCTTTCCAGCTATCAAATACACAACATTTCAAAATCTTGCACTTTTAATAAAATGAAATAAAGGAGCTATCAGATTCCTTCCTGATTAGCCTAGCGTGGTTTTCCTCCTATGGAATATATTAACAAAATGTAAGCATTCTTAGACTTGGAATCCTTTTTAAAAAAAAAAAAAGTAGTAACGTGTACAATTTATTAACCTCAAATTTCCTTTGATTTTTGATAGGACTTCTAGTTTATTGAAAGACAAAGAAAACATTAAGGGAAAAATCCACGTTCTGACTACTCAAACAGTAAAACTGTTTCAAAGACAGAACTATGCCTACTGGGATTACAATGTTTTATTAAAAGCGTTTATGGGTTAAACTGTATTTCAGAATTCTCATGGGGTAGGAGCTTGGTGTCTGACAAGAAAGAAAGAAAAACAAGCCTTATGTAAGCTAGCTTCTCCCACTTCCAACTTTATGGAAAAATAATCTAGCTTCTTCAGAAATTCAAGCTAACTCATATTTGCCTTGATATTAGAAACCCAGAAATCACCACAGGCAGGGAAAACAGAGGAGAATATAGAAACCGAAGCTTGATTCATAATACGTGCTACTTAGGCATGTCTCTTAAAAGTGTTGCTCTAGTTTGGGGTGTGTAATCTGACCCCCTCCCTCCATTCTCATGTGCTCCTCTAAAGCCTCTTCAACCACACTCATGAAATGTTGGTAGTATAAAAGCTGAAGCTGGCAATGGAATCCAACTCTTCTCAGGCTAGATCTGTGATAGCAAACCTGTGGCACACATGCCAGAGGTGGCACACAGAGCCCTCTCTGTTGCACGCATGCACACTGGCCAGCTGCTCTCTTCTGGGTTCCGGCAAGTGCTGGAACCCAGAAGAGAGCACCTGGCTGGTGCACATGCATGCCGGAACCCAAAAAGGAGCAGTTGTCCAGCATGCATGCGTGCAGTGGAACCAGAAGAGCAGCTGGCCACTGTACACATGCACACAGGTCAGCTGTTCTCTTCCGTGTTCCGGCGCACACGCGTGCTTCAGCACTCAGTGCCGAAAAGTTTAGCCATCACTGGACTAGATGGAACACAGGATCCTGTTGACGTCTAACTTGGTTTCATGTAGTGTTTGTTAAACTCTTTCTGCAAAAGGATTAGACCCAGAGTTTCAATGGGATACAGTTTTAAAAGCAAAAGCTTTTACCAAAATCAGGTAAATAAGTACCAGCTATTTAAATAGTCTGATCTTATCTTCCTCTGTCATCAACTACAATTCATGTTTATTTTTGTGGCATCAAAAGATACTCCAGGCATGGATCTATCTGTGACCCAAACACAACTGTTCATGTTTGCCCACTGTGGCTCGATAAGCTTCCTGCTTCTGCTTCCTATTTGACACTGTAAAAATACAGGGGAAAGTGGGTTATACATTAAAAGGCTCCAGTGCAAAGTTAGTGAATCACAGACTCTCTGCAGGCGTGAAAAATTTATTGCCAATTTCTCATTTCAGTTCTTCTTCTAATTGTAGTTTGACACAGCGTGGAGAGATTACTACAATCTCCTTGGCTCACCAATTATTTTTAATTGGTATATCCTTGACTTTTGAACAGTGAAAAGAAATAGGCTTTTATGAAGCAAGCCTGAATATGCAATCCTTCAAGTGTTATGTTTTTCCCACAAGAATTGCAGCGTTTTTCTTGTAGATTGCTTTGTGGTGATTCCTCCAAAAGACATGGTAGAAATCATTATCTGACTATCTGGTGGCCCACTGTTAAGGTTATATATAATCCACTATTGACTCTTCTCTGAAAATCAAAGCAGATACAATGTTTTTCATCTTGTTCAAGTATTTCTGTAGGTAAAACCAAAAATAACCCAACAATAATCACATCTGGCAAGAGAAAAAGAAAGCACTGAGGCACTGGTAGTGCCTGGGGCTTTAACCTTCTGTCATTGTGATTAGAAGTGTGTCCATAACAAGAAAGTTGCAGAGGAGCCTTCCCAATGGTAAAATAGCTCATATTGCAACCAGAGCAATGTTGGTTTGGAACCAATTCATTTGTGAAGTTCAAAGCTAATAAGCTTCTTAATTTGCTAACCTCTCCTCATTCCCATTAATAATCCATTAATAGATGTCACTATTGTGACATCTACCAGTAATGTAGCAATCAATGTGCTCTGTACACATGCGGTATTATGGAACAATCACATGTACTAGTGACTCTGAAGTTGAGACCAGCTCAGGTATCAACTTCCTTAGGCTACTGTAAACCCTTTGAAGCTTGGAGGCATACCTTATTGCTTCCTGGTTCAAACAACCTTCATTTTCAGAAACTAGGAATTCCATCTATACTAAATATTCATTTTGATAAGAGCAGAGAAGGAAAGTTTTCAAATGCAAAGAGGAAGAGGGGGAAAAAGGTACAAGAAAGTAGCTCACCACAAGTTTCCTGTTCTTTAGTACATAAAAGTTCTTATCTGGTATTCCGTTCGAGCACAAAAATAACTTTCCATTGGCCTCTGGTATCAGGACAATAACAGCAAGCACTGTATATATTAACCCAGGCTGGAAGCCTGCCAGTAAAATGTGTCAACCTCATATGGAATCCAGATTGGAGTGGAATTGAATTAAATGACTAGAAGCTGGTTAAACTTAAACTTGGAGTGCAAATTGATGAAAAAAAGATCAAAGTGTAAGTAAGCCTTAAAGGGAACTTTTTAAAAGAACCTAAGCAATATTTTATACTGTTTCTAAAAGAAGGAATAAGTGTGAGAAGGCATGGATTTGGGCTCATTTCAGATTTGTGTCATTTAATTGTGCAAGTTACTGTAACATTTAAAGCCACAGTCAATGTTTAAAATAGTCCCGGGCCACTGTTGACTAAAACAGCACAATCAGAGAGAAGGTACTGGAGTAACTTCTTTCAAAATGGAATGAAAACTATATGACAAACCTTAGAGAACATACTCCTCTGGATCACTTTGACAACAGAATATTCTTGCCAATAGAAATTCAGAAAACTCTGCCACTCTTGGACTATTTCGGTGTTATTTGGCTGTTCTAGTGTGGTTGGGTACTTTCTAGTTGTAAGCAGTCGGGTAACTCAAGATCTGATAATTTAAATTCTAGAACTAAGATCAATTAAACTTACACTGATATCCATATAAGCTACAGAAAGAGCCACAGCTAAGCACAGAAGTGTCTGCCTCTGGGAATTTTGCTCAGTATTTTCCTAATAACAAAAATGGTTGTGTGTTTAATCACCATCTTATCTGGATTCCTAGATAAGCCTGCAAAGAGCTTTTTGATGGCTTATATTTCTTTCAAACATCTGAATGAAGTGCATAGAGATCTCTATTAGCATCCAAGTACATACCGATTCTAGGGACAGGGCTTGTATGTGCCCTGTTTCATTCTATTCAACTGATAAATGTCTTCAGTCTATCATCTTAATTGTAATATAATCCTAGGCCTGTTTACTCAGTTTTAAGTCCCACTGAGATAAGCACTGAGATATTAAATTTAATAACCTTATAAGTAAATTTTATACATCAAGCCAACAGAACAAAACAGAACAGAATAGAACAACAGAGTTGGAAGGGATCTTGGAGGTCTTCTTAAAAACTTCCAGTGTTGGCGCACCCAAAACTTCTGGAGGCAATAAATGGGACTCGAGACTCAATTTGAAGGCCGTATGCCATTTCATGCATAACCCCGTCATCTTCAGATAACACAATGTGACAGTTTCCTTTCTCAAGTCATTGTGTTCCATGACTTTTAGTGACCACAAACATAAGCCTCCACCAGGATGATATACACATTGACCTCTTTCAATCTACTGTTTCATGTTTTAAACTTGTTGGCAATGTTCAGTTAGAAACTTATTGTTTATCTGTTGCTTGCCATATTTTTGTTAATATGCCACTGATTTCTCTAGCCTTCTAACTTGGTAATGATCAGAATTGCTGATCTAACTTCCAGTGGATCATTTAAAAAAGGAATTAAGTTCTTTGCTAAGGTATCAAGTAGACATTCAATTGTTCTAGGGGGCATAAATTTAGGGGCAGAAGAAAAAATATGAGAGGATAGAGTCACAAAGCAACCTAGGCCCCTAGAAACATAATGATCTTTTCACAAAAAGCTGCATTTTCAGCTCCAAAGTATGTTATATCCAAAAGCAGTGGCATGAGGGAAAGTCTCCCTTCCCAGTGTGGATCCTCCTATAAAATCAAATATTATAATCCATAAAAAAGGCCTTTCTTTCTTGTGCTAATCTTCCTCATATACTAGCTGGTTCTGCCAGTATTTGTAAAAACGTGATACAGATTATTGGAAACATAACCCCATAGCCTTATTTAAGAAAGAAGCCCAGTCAGTTCTAAGCTAGCACTAGTTTCCTATATAATTCTTGTTCTTTTGTGATTGAATTGAATGATTTGCTCTCAATACCACCATCCAGGAAAGAATTTTTTTAAGAAGATGTAGTCCTGCGGAATTATGCAGCCAAGTAGTTGTTGCTGGGCCATAGGCACTTGGATAAGACATAGAATTTCTACATTCGAAATAAATTTAACACATTCATTCAGAATAAATTTAACACATTCATTCAGAAAATTACACTGTTTCCTGCTCAGGACACAAAAAGAAAATACATTGCTTTCATAGTCAGGAAGGATATAGCAAAGACAGTACAGGTAGTCCTTGACTTATGACCAAAATTGAGGCTAGCATTTCTGTTGCTAAGCAAGACAGTTGTTAAGTGAGTTGTGACCCATTTCGTGACCTTTTTTGCCACAGCTTTTAAGTAAATCACTGCAGTTGTTAACTGAATTATGTGATTATTAAGCGAATTTGGCTTTCCCCATTGACTTTGCTTGTTGGAAGCCCTCTGGGAAGGCTAC
>JAPKID020002417.1:0-13348 GCA_026931265.2 Tropidonophis doriae | reverse complement strand
TTCGATTTTATCTATTTATAATGCTGGTTTATATGTTTTTAGTTCCTGTGCACCGCCCCGAGTCCCTTTGGGGAGAGCGGGCGGTATATAAGTCCAAATAAAATGAAAAAAATGAAAAAGAGATGGTGCTTTCAGAGCATGAGCTGGTGCAAGGGGAATTCCGTGGAGCCGCAGTTTCCCAGCAAGGAAACATTCCAGAAAGGGGAAAGGGGATACAAAAGACAGCATAGCCCTGACCTGGATAAGTGACAGAGAGTAAGCACAGCTACTCCCTAGAACAGTGATGATGAACTTTTTTTGCACCGGGTGCCGAAGAGAGCGCCCACATTTGTTTGGGCTGCAACCCAGAAGACAAGCTGCCAGGAAGCATGCATGCACCAGAAAACAAACTTCCAGTTTCCAGCATGTGTATGTGTGCCAGCTAGCTAGTCTTCCAGTTACTGGCGTGCATGTGCGCATTATGATCAACTGGCCAGCATGTATGCTCACGCTGGAAAATGAAAGACCAGCTCTTCCACTTTCTGACATTGCCACATGCACAAAGACCAGCTGATCATCACACGTGCATTAGTGCCAGAAACCCAGAAGAGGAACAGGCAATGTTGCGCATGCTAGGTGACATGGCTCTGTGTGCTACTTCAGGCATGCATGCCATCGGTTTGCTAACATAGCCCTTGAATCTCCCTGGGCATATCCATTATGATGCAACTAGAAAGGGTTTAATCTGTCAAGATTCTGTCTATGTCACTCTTAGCTTGATAAGCATACTTCTTTGAAGATAAAGGGTCCAGATTTTAAGAATATAAAACTCATGCTGGATGAGAATCAAGTTCTTTTAGTCCAGAATCCCATTTCCTCAAAGGCTCATCCGATATCTCTGAGAAACTCAGATCAGGATATGGGGATATCAGCCTGTTCCTGCTGTTCATTTAGCGCAGAGGAATTTTGCTTCCTATTTTGGAAATTGTAAACAATTACACCTGTTGTTGGATGATGCAAAATACCATCACCTCCTTGAAGGAAACAAAAAGATAAACATGTAATAAAAATAAATATTTTAAAATAGTTTATATGAGTATTTCTGAATCTTGGTAACTTTAAGACATGTAGCCTCAACTCCTGGAATTTTCTATCAGCCGTGTCTTAAATTTGCCAGGGTTGAGAAGAACCGATTTATATGTAAAATAAACATGCATGAGGAATTTTACTCATCTTTCTTTCTGAAATTTAGCATTTTCCCACTGTGTTTTACTTCTTCCATTGAGCAGGATGTAGGATGCTACCCAATTCCTTAACCTGGAATGGGAAAGCAGCAGGTTAAACTGGCCTTGCCAGCTTGGCCCTCTAAAGACAATGCTCTCCAGCTTCCACACAATGTCTGTGGGATGCCTTTCCCTTCTGACTTAAATTGAGAAGGAAGGCCAGTTGCTTGAAAAGTGAAGGTCTGGAAGATAAAGCTAATGAGGTACGAAAGCTGAGCAAAGCCTTCATTTAGTGCCCTCAAAAGTAGTGGAATTGGCTTATATGGCTGTTTAAAAAGTAAAGTGGATTTGGGCTGTGTGGAGGATCTTGATGGGGGTCATTGGACAGGAGGAGATGATGGATGTAGGATTGCTAACCTTTCATTCCATGCCTGCTGTTTGCATTGGAAAACTAGAAATGCCCACTAGAGTAAATAGAAATTTCGCACTCTAACCTGGAGAGGAATCATATCAGAGGCCGTGAACTTATTGGGACACAGAAGTTTGTTATTTGAAAGCTTTTAAGAATGTTGCTAACATCGTATCTTATTTGATTCACTTTTAAGGGCAGAACCAACATAGATAAAGTTGTCAATCAAACGTTGGCCTGTATCTTTTTATGGTTGGCTTCTGCTGCATATGCCTTGTGTTTTGTCTATTCACCCACTTCTTCCTCTGATCTCTCAGGTTCTTTGGGGTCTCGGTTAAATGAACTCAAGCAGAAAGTAGTGGCAGAAAATCCACAAGAATATGGAGTTGCTGTGCCACGTAAGAAACTCCCCCCTCCCAAGATGTATCTAGTCACCTATCCCCTCCCCATGAAATGCAAAGTTGTTTATTTCTCTATTTATGCTACTTTATTAATACAAATAGCAAACTGCCCAATGATAATGTTCTCTAGATGACTTAGAGGATGCTGTTGTTCAGTAATTCATTCATTACCATTTTTTTACATCCTAATGGACATCAATTTGGCAGAATTATCTGTGAATAAATAACTGCTTGGATTTTTGTAAAGTTATGCTTGTTTTATCAGTAAAAGCATCTGGCCATCTTATGTTCTGCTGACAACTTTTCTATTCCATTTTTGTTTCCAACCATCAGGGTCTTCTCCAGAGATTCATGCTTCCATAATATGGCCACAGTAGCTAAACATTTAGCTTTATTATCTAAGATTGAATGATTACTTCTTGCTGTTCATTGTACTCATCAGTTTCCTCCAACACCACGGGGATAACATATTAATTTTAATTCATTCAGACTTTCTTAATGACTAGCTTTCATAGTTATATCTTAAACAATTGCTTTTTATTTGGATAAATTTTCTTACGCTGCTGATGTCTTTTGCCTTGCATTTTTCTCATTTATTTTCAACAAACCAACAGACAGCCATTTCTCCTTATTCTTCTGTTTACCAGGTGGAATATATTTGTTTCACCTTTGATGATATCACAGATTCGGTCCAGAGCGATCTCCAAACATTCTGTTTATTCAGTCTAATATATTAAATCTGTTATTTACCTCCACTGCTCACTCATATGATATATTGCTGAGATTGTATCTTGTTGGTCTCATTATTTTGTTGCTTTCAAAATTGTAACTCATAAGATGTTCCCGATTTCAATCAGGTCTTGTTTTTGTTGGCAAAGCTGTACATCTCCATTTTAACTTGCAAAATATATAGTTTTAGTCAATGTATTTTTGATATTGTCTCTCTGACAATTAAATTTTGCAGTTTATTTGAAGAAGAAAGTATTTTACTGCAAACAATAAATGATCTCAGGAGAATTCTATTAATCAATCATCTGTTTTGCTTCAGTACAAAATTCATTTGTTCCCATGATTCCAAATGCTTTTTTATTTTAAAGTTTTAGTACACACATTGCCTATTACAACAGCGACATGTTTTAGTTTGTGAAGTGGGTCAACAGGGTAATCTAGGAACTTTTCAATATTATCCTCCTCTAGATCTGCTTTAGTGCTTTAGTGCTTTAAGCATAAAACGGGATCATTGTAACAAAGGGAATCTCACTTAGAACTTGGATTGAGACCATTCTACCCTTTTGTGGGCGGGGTGTATCTAACCATTGATTTTTGTGCTCTTGCTAAAAATGATGATGTCTCCATTTGTTCTGTGAATTTCCTGTCCACAGAAGAAGATTTGATGAGCCTCTTGTGTAAAGATGAATTCCCATCCATTTTATTTACCTCAATCTGAGAAAGTCAGTGCTATATTCCACTGTGACATTTCTGCTCTGATAATATCATGTTCTGATATTCCACACATGAATGTGGTGTTTGTGTATGTGAATTCACAGAAACACACATCCTGCTGCACTTTCTGTTTTTGCCTCTGGATACAGTCGTATCATAAACACCAATGTTATTCATATTTGTTCTCTGCCCTTACCCAATAGCTTATTGAATACTTTCCAGTTTGAAGAATTCATTTACCGTGGTCATGCAAATATTTGTCCTGATTGTGTGTATTTGTTTGGTTTTTCTGGTTGCCTTATCCTTCTTCACTGAATCATGATTGATCCTTTCTCTCTGATCCAGCCATTTCTGGGTAAGGGTTCTGTGAATGTGTAGTTTCAAAATATACTCACAGAGCCACTGGGATGTGGAAGCCAACTCACTATTATAAGATAACTATCTGTTAATTGGGATTTATAAAACACCAGAATAAAATATAGCCAAAAACGGATCACTTGATAAACAGTCAGTATATAAATAACCTAACGTAAGATAAACAGGCTGGTTAGGATACTGGAAGATGTGAAATTGTGTGAGAGACACCCTGACCTAAAAAGTATATATACTGTATAACTGCAAAGGTATAATATGGAATCAATACTTCAAAATAAGATTAAGGCTTTCTTTCATCTGTTAATCCCTCCTCCTTTTACAGGCTGCCTCTCTTTGGCCATATTGGAGTAATAATCCCCCTACGATCTCTTTTTTACTGCCTTCAGAGCCATCCGATAGTGTGTGTGTACATTTTTTAACCCAAGGAGAGTGTTGCGGTGAATTTAAAGATTGAAATACTTGTAGGAGTCTTCATCTTTTTGCATCTTAACATCAACCCCTCTCCTTTGGCTAATGTGTAGTCCACTGCTGCAAAATCTTGACTACTTTTGCAAATTAATCTGAAGGTTAGCTGTTGATTGGGAGAGTTTGTTTCCCTGGTAAATGTCTGTCTGTCTGTGTATCTCCTTGGCTTCTCAGGCAACTAGTGACTCCAGTAGGGTGGCAAAATGCCGCCATCTAAATTATTCTACCTTGAATTATATCTTTCCAAGGGTATCACTAATCAACAAACTTAAAAAAAAAACCAAGCAGAAAACTTGACGAACACAAGCACAAATAATTTGAAGCTTCTAATATTATTCACACCCAACGTGCTGCATTTATTATAAGTGCTAAACTCTTGAAAAGGTCTGCTGTATAAAGATGATAGTTGAATTGGCAGCCTGTCCATCTGGAACATGTGATAGAAATAATTATCCTAGCATATCTTAAATAATTGCTGTCTGTGACCATATGTCACATAACCTAATCCTCTGTTCATTTTTCCTGTCCATTTCTCATGTCGTGAGAGCCGCACAGATGGGCCTTTTCTCCAGTGGGATCATAAATGTAGACATTGCTTTCTATCTCTGTGGGACCATTTGTGTCAGATGTGTGTTTTTGCACGTGCAACAATTGGCTAGAATAGGAGTGAATGATGGGTGGGATTGTTTGTCCAAGGGATTATCCTTGGTTTGCTTGCTAAGGTTTGTAGCATATTCCCAAGAGCTTTATAAACATAGCATGAAATGGTGTTTCAGCTGTCACATATTTGGCTCATTGGAGTTCTAGGTATATCCTTCCTCTAATAGTCAGATTCCTGTATCTACAATATCTAATATAAAACAGGAAGAGCTCTGTTGGATCAGATTGAAGATTCCTGAACTAGATGTTCCTTGTTTTAATTTTCACAGTAACCAAAGATGTCCATAGGAAGTCCACAATAGAAGACGATATTTTTGTTTCTAAACCTTCTACTTCTTTTTTGGTAGGGAAGTTGCCAGTAATTTGATGTGTTTGTGTGTTTTAGAATTATGACATTTGAGAAGATTTTTTTTTTATTTTTACAACAGCTTTCCCACATACCGTAACTCTAATCTTAACTTGTCACTTTCAGATATTTAATATGATTTGTGTTCACACAATATTGCTCGTTTTTCCTTAGGTTGATTTTGAACCTACCTATTGTGTCTTAGCATTATATATGAACTAAGCATTGTTTTCTGAAATTCTTGTGTTGCCTGCTAATCTAGAATTTGTAAAATGGATACTGAAGTTGAAAGATGTAAAAAGATGCTAGAACTGAAACAAACAACAACATACTTACTTAAATTGCCTCCATTAATTACTTACAGTACCTTTCTTCCATGTGCCAAGATGAGTCCCAATTACAAGGATGGTCTCCAGAATTCAACTCACAAATGGCTGCTTTCTATGGGCAAGCTCTATAGTCCCGAGATCTCTCTTTTCCCCTCTAGCCCATCTCAGTTTAGGCATCAACAAAGGAAGATTAGGATTAAATATCTAGTTGGGACTCAGTGCTTGTTTCAACGAGAGAGAGAAATAGTGATCTGATTGGTGTTAGAAGTGGAAATTTGTTGTCTCACAGTAAATAGGAGAGTAAATAGGAGGACCTAGTTTGTCTAAGCAGTCTTTCTTCCAGTATTAGTTGAAAAATGCAGGTCAATCATAGGACAGGGAGTTATGGTTATTCATTAGGTCATGGGTTCAAAATCCTGTCTCAAACAATACTGAAGGAACAACAATTACAGGAAGAAAAAATATTGTAAAATAAATATGACACTGTAAATAAAAAGCGGATATGGAAGTTGCCTGGATTAGAATGAAAAAGAAAGTTACCTTACAGAGTGCCACAGAAGTGTGTGATGTTATAGTGGAAAGTATGAAAGAGTAGGCATAGTGAAATGGTGAAAGAAACTGTGTATGATGAAAAACAATTTTAAAGGTCTCTTTAAATATAATATGAATTGGATGTCAATATTTTCAGTTTACACTTTAAGATGATTTAAGATAAATCACCTATAAAAATGCAAAAATATTATTGAGTAGGGATTGCACTTCATTGTATTTTGATATACAATACTCATAACTGTGTAATGTTTCATATATTTCTAACTATATTCTTTAATCAGTCATTTCCCCCCTAAAAACTATACCATAAATCTTTAAATTTGGCTTGCTGTGTAACATATTAAATTTATAGAAGTCATTTCAGGTTTGAATTTGGTCAAACTTCTATTAAAGTGTTAATTTTGCCATCGATGCATGTTCTCCAAGTTTAAGTTTCCAATCTGATATGATAGATGATGTGTCTCTTTTTCAATGTTTATCCTTGTGGCTGTCAACACGTCTCTTAATCAATTGTGATGAGGATGAGCTGATGTATCCTGGAATTATGCCTAATTAAATATATGACTTCAATTCAAATTTGGTTTCTAAAACTCTCCAGATGTTGCTGTTTGTTTCTGATACTTTTGAGTTTTTTTGGCATGTCTATCGTACATGATGAAATGTATTGCAACATTTACAATATATATGTATACAGTATATACAATTCGTCTACCTTAGCAATTATAGATGAAATTGTATCCCATCTGTAAAACATTTTATACCAGTATTGTTTTGTTTTGTTTTAAACTGTAACTTATTGATTTATTTCCATTGTTGTATTGTATTTGTTCCTTTGCATTTGTTTGCTACACAATTTTGATTAGTTCTATCTTTGAGTCATATCCAAATAATAGTTTGTGTATATACCCCATAGATGGCTTTAATTCTGTATATTTCTAATTGTCATTTTTCAGTTGTTTTTATTCTTCCTATCCTATTAAATGTCTCATTTCATGACCCTATACCATAAATGTCTATAAAGTTCATTAGCTAGGTCAGCTTTTTACAATTTCGACATTTTCCTGTATGGTGATTGTATCCATTTGGTTGACCATGACATCTGGTTTTGTATATATAATTTGAAATGTTGCAGAGCAAGACCCCTTCTGTATTGTGAGTCTTGTAACATTTTAAATTTTTCCCTAGATTTTTCCCCTCTATTCATATACATTTATTAACATTTTTTTGACATTCTCATAAAATATTTTCTGGGATCTGAATTGACACCATTTGAAACAAGTATGCACATCTTAAGTTAAGCACTTCATCTTAACTAAGAAAGCTTTAAGTTTTTTCATTTTTCAATATCTATTATAAACTCTTTCTATAGGTTTTCTATAGTTTTGATATATCTCTTCATTGTTGCCTGTCACATATTTGACTTTAATCTATTATCTGACAGCCAGATAATACCTGACAGCTAGGAAATCTTCTTGGGTTAAATATATTGTAAACATTTTTGTTCTTTGAACATAGATTTTGTTTTATCCAAAGAATTCACCAAAGCTTTGGTTTATTTTCATTAGATGTTTTATTGCACTTGATGGATGTGTAAAGGTTAATACTATATCAGCTGCATAACATTTGGTTTATATTCTTCTCTATGGAATTTGAGACCAGATATTTATTTGCTGCCTTGAATCTTTTCTGCCAATATTTCTAAAGCAATGATAAATAATAGGAGGAAAAAAATGACTCTCTGTGCCCAATAGCTTTGTTGATTTGAATATTTGCAGAAAGTGTGCTTTTGGCCATGATCTTAATGTTTGCTGCTGTTGATGCACAGTTTTGGCTCATGCTTTAAACCAAGCTTGGGTAAATTATTGAAAGATGGGCAAGTCTTTTCCAGGATCTATTTTGTTCAGGAGTACAAATAAAAAACATCCCCTATGAGTTATCAAAAGCTTTTATCTAACTTGCAAAATTAGTGGTGCCCTTGTTCTGTTTAAAATATATATTCTATTGAATTAATTAATAAATCTGGTTTATTAATTATACATCTCATTTATGTTCTCTTCAGTACATAGCCTGTTTGGTTGATATGTATTATTTTGGAAATTCATTTCTTTAATTGTTTTATGAAAAATTTATAGTCAACATTCAGTAGGGAAATTAATTTGTCTGCATTGCTGTGGTTTGTACTAGGATATTCATTTCATTGTAAATCAAAATTATGTATTCTTCTTTCCATGTTTATAAAACTGCCATTGCCTCTTCAGTTCATTCATTGTGTTTGTCAGTGGTTCCAGCAATTCTGCGAAGTTGCTCATAGTTAAATTGTTGTTTGACTTCTTGAAATTCTTTCATCGTGGTCTTCTTGGGTCAGTTCTATTCCTTTGTTATAATTCTCTTGTTTTGGTTTCTAGTCCCCCCCCCTCCTGTCCATTATGTTCTTTTTCCTTTTGCTGTTTGTTTAATAAAAAAGACTTCAGATAGGCTTTACTTTCTTCCCATATGGCGGGGCAAAGTTCTTGGTGTTCTATGTATTTGGAATGATAGTTTGAAAACCTTTTTAATTTTTGTGGAATACTGTCAGAAATTAGCTGTAAATGGTTAAGAATTGATCAGGAAGTATGAGAATATGCTTTACATGATGTCTCCTTGGGTATTCTGCATAAGTCATGCTTGTGGTAATGTTAGAGTTGAAAATGTGAACGAATGTGTACCTTTGCATGCAGGTAATGTTGGCTGAGAATGTGAATGATTTGTACCTAATGTCAGTTTGCTTTTATGTTGCCTAAATGATGAAAAAGAAGAAGTATGTAGAAGAATTTGTAAACCTCAGGAGAGTATTTACTAAGGATGAGTAAACAAATGGAAACATTTAAGTTTTCAAATACAGACAGGATAGCTAATAGTATATAATGTATTGTGAGAAAGTGATATTTATCAAAATAAACTAAAACAGGTGAGTTTATTTATGCTTCTACCCATTTTATTATATAGAGGTGAGAATTGGGTAGGAAAAATATAAAAATAGGTAGAATGCCAGGTAAACGAGATACAAAAAGTGTCTAAGGTAAAAGAAGAAAATATGGTCCCAAAAATAACAGCTGCTGAATGAATGTGGACTGAGTAAAAATTAAATACGTATGAAACAATATGTGGAAGTATTCATTTGAGAGACTGACTACAGACCAGATTGCAAAGCAAATACATTACAGAAAAAGCAAATGGGTTGAAAGAAAGGAGAAAACAGACAAAAGTATGGTTAAATGTAGCTGATGGAACCCTCAAAAACAAAGAGAAGAAATATTTAAAAATCAAACCATATATACAGCTGTTTGTGGAAATGGTGGAAACAAGGCTGCCAAAATGCAAACATATGAAATGGTTTGATGAATAATATTGACATACATTAATTTTATCTCTGTATCCTTTTCTTTTTGTTTACCTTTAAATTTCTTGTTCTGCTCTGTATGAAGGCTTCTTGTGAAGCGGAAGAGCAAGATGTATATGCATGTATGAATTAGAGCAGAAGTCTTCAAACGTGGCAACTTTAAGACTTGTGGACTTCAACTCCCAGAATTCTCCAGCCAGCATAATTTCTGGGAATTGAAATCCACGAGTCTTAAAGTTGCCAAGTTTGGGGGACCCTTGACAGAGTAATGTATGAATGCAACCACTAAATTCACATGAAATTAATTTTGCTCAGTGCAAGGACATGCAAACTTTGTAGTCTTGTGACCCCTCAGAATAATAAATGATTGCATTTGACTCCCCTTCCCCTAAATAAAACAAAATAATGACTGAGTAAAAATGCTGCAATTGGATAGAAGGCTAGGTCCTGTATTTATCCATCTCTTGTACATCTCTTGGAGGTTTGTTCTTCACTGCAAGTCCATTCCAGAATTGCTATAAAGTCGAATTGGATTTTCATAGCATCTTTTTTTTTTCTTAAACAGATTAACCTTACAAAATTTTTGCAACTCCCTCCTCCCCAAAATACTTAAATTGAACCACAACTCACTGACTCTGGAACCCCTAACTTTAATGTAGCTCTTCTCCTTAATAAACCATGTTTTATATAAGGGCAGATAGTATGATCTACATAAATATTTAAGTAGGAAAATAAGAGCTTCTCTTCCTTTATTTCTGTTTTTGGTTTCCTCCACTAGCCATTAGAAGAGAACCTGATTTCATCCCTGTTCCGTCTCTTTATTCATTTGCTCTTTTGAAAACTTTATTTATTTTACATAGAACTTACTGCTTTTAGAAAGGGCTGGCAAATAAAAAAGGCTTTAGAAATGAAACATTTCATAATGTGTGGGCTGGAAATAGGTTGTTTTTGTCCTACATGCATTAAGAAATGAAATAATGTTTTATAGCAATGGACTGAGAATAAGGGTATGGGATGGGGATGGTTTGAACTCTGTTGAAATTTTAAAAATGCCAAAATGAAATAAGAGCTAGAAGACTAGAAGAAATGGAAAGTATTAAATAATTGAAATGTAAGTCAGGCAAGCGGGTTGTCTACTGAAAGGGAAAACCTGCTTTCAGGAACTAATTAGGAGATTATATAAATGCTAACAGTCAGACCAGATGTAAAAAGTTAATAAAAGGCACATAGGGAAATCCACATAGGGATGGTGAAGGCACAGCTTTTGCAGCACATTGTTTTAGATAAAAAAACAACAACACATATACACATATGTAGGATGAAGGAGATCTATGTGCAGTAAAAATTGGTGCTGTAAAAATTAGACATTTCAATAATATCTGAAATCTATGGCCCCATAAAGGCTAAATTCTATAATACTTGACTGTTTTTTGGAATAAGTCTGTGAACCACAATTGGGAAAATGGGCTTGTAGCAAAGAACAGCTAGTGCAGGGAACAGGTATTAGATTTATTTAGACTGTGTACCTGCAGATATCAGATATCAATTTTTTAAAATATTTTAATTAAGAAATGAAATCCATCTACTACACAGCTGACTACCATCTTACAAGATGATCTCTATTTCCAGTAATGCTTAGTTATTTAGTAGTTCTTAGTTTTTCCAACAATTTTAATATAGGCATGAGTTCCAGGATGGGAGACAACAGGGGTGCCCATAGATTCTAGTAAAAAAATATTAGATAGGAGCCATGGCAGTTTGATTGTCTGCAATCTATATTCTTACAGGGAAGGTTTTGATTTTACCCATCATGGATGCTATCTTAATTTTTTTTAAACTATATGCTATAGACACCTCTGACATTGGCTGAGCATTTGATGTATTGGGAGGTTCTTAACCTTCCCAACAACATCTCTAATCCTCCAGCAGATGATTTTGAATTGAAATAATTATTAAGAAATATCTGAGAAAGATAGTTGGATCCCAATGTTGTTTTAGTGTGTATATTTCTACAAGGATTGTATTTGCATGGTTACAATCCACATTCAGTGGAAATAGAGCACCATGCGTTAGAACAGGGTTCCTCAAACTTGGCAACTTTAAGACTTGTAGACTTCAACTCCCATAATTCTCCAGCATAGCTGGCTGGAGAATTCTGGAGTTGGAGTCCACAAGTTTTAAAGTTACCAAGTTTGAAGACCTGTGCATTAGATGGTGTGTGCCACATAGGAATTGAATGACAACTCTTCCACTAGAGGCATTATATTCTAAATGGATAGAGCACATCAGAAGGAACCTTGGAAGCAGTGGGATCATCTCATCTGAAGGAACCTTGGAGGTCGTCTGATCCAATCACAACTGAACTCATGATTTATAATGGATGATATGACTACAATATTCTTGATAGATGGTTGTCCTCCCCTGCTTAGATGTTAATAAAACTTATTAAACCACAGTTCATTCCAGTTAAAAAAAAATACTCTGACCCTTGTAACCTTTCAGTTTGTGTTTGTAACATCATTTACTTTAAAAAGAAAACAAGTCTACATTCGCTCCCACAGGGAGGGCCTACTTAGGGTGACAACCGCCAGTCAATGCCGGCTAGCGGTGCCCAGGGGTAGGGCCTTCTCTGTGGCAGGGCCGGCCCTCTGGAACGACCTGCCCCCCAAACTCCGCACCATCACGGACCTTTCCCTCTTTCGCCGTTCACTTAAGACCTATCTTTTTCAGCAAGCTGGCCTTGCCTAACGCTTAGATCTGATTGTTATACATATATCTCCTGCCGCTTTCGTAAATGGACCCTGGGTTTTTAGTGGGAATTTTAGCACAGGCCTTTAATTTAATTCTTTGTATCCATATTATTGTATTGTACACTATTTATTGGTTTTATTTATTTTCCTGTGCACCGCCCTGGGTCCATTTCGATGGAAAAGGCGCGGTATATAAATCAAATAAAATTGAAAATTCAAATTCAAAGTGAGTTTTGCCCCATTTTAACAACTTTTCTTGCCACACTTGTTAAGTGTATCACTGAAGTTGTTAAATTTGTGATATGCTTGTTAAGTGACTTCTGGCTTCTTTGCTTGTCAGAAGGTCGCAAAAACTAGGACACTGCCACCGTCATAAATATGAACCAGTTGTTAAGCATCCAAATGTACATCACTTGACCACGGGGACGCTGCAACAGTCGTAAGTGTGGAAAATGGTCATAAGCCACCTTTTTCAGTGCCGTTGTAGTTTTGAACAGTCACTACACACTTGTCATAAGTCAAGGACTTACCTGTACGAATTTAACAACTGCTGTGATTCACTTAGAAGCCTTGGCAATAAAGGTTGGAAAATGGGACAAAATTCACTTAACAAATGTCTCAAGTTAGCAGTAGAAATTTTGCGCTCCATTGTAGTCATATGTTGCAGACTACAGGTAATCCTTGATTTACAGCAGTTTACTTACTGACCATTTGAAGTTACGACAGCACTGAAAAAAGTGACTTCTGACCATTTTTCATACTTACAGCCATTGCAGTATCCCCATGGTCAGGTGATTTGCATTCAAATGCTTGACAAGTGTTTCACATTTATGACGGTGTCAATGTCCCTGGGACACGTGATCCCCTGTTGGGACTTTCTGAGAGTCATGGGGGAAACTAGATTTACTTAATAACCATTGTTACTAATTTAACAACTGCAGTGATTCACTTAACAACTAAGTTACTAATTTAACAACTGCAGTGATTCACTTAACAACTAAGTTACTAATTTAACAACTGCAGTGATTCACTTAACA
>JAPKID020002416.1:0-13349 GCA_026931265.2 Tropidonophis doriae | reverse complement strand
AGGGGAGGATCATTTAATGTAATTTTAAGAAGGGTTATTTATATCGTATTTATTGTATCTGTTTTTAAGTCCCTGTGTGCCGCCCCGAGTCCCTATGGGGAGATGGGTGCAGGGTAGTAAATTTAAAAAAAAAATCCTATTTATTTAATAATTCAAAATAATATTTATCTCTGTCATGCAAAGATCGTATAACAACTCTGGAATACTTTGCCTGCAGTAGAGCTGGCTTCTCTCCCCTTGGAAAGGCACTCAAAACTTTTATTCTCACAGGCCTTTGGCTCACAGTATTGTGTTAAATATTGCTTTGTATTTGTTATTAGCAGTAGTATTTTTGTACTTTTGCTTCTTACCCATAATCTTAACGATGGTAGCAATAGACAAAATAAAAAAGAAATGGGGGAATGTGTTTTAATTGGCTCTGTTATACACTTGCTTCAACAAGCATAGTTACAATCTTATCTCTATAAGATTTTAATTTTAAAAAATATTCTGTGCCTATAAAAAATAGAGAATGAAATATTTCTTCCATTCAAATCCTATTTCTATTTCCTTGGTTTCTGCTTTTGAAGATAGGTCAGGTTGGCCATTTTTAGGAACTGAGAAAAAACAGGTAGTCTTTATGGCCCACAATTGAGCCCAAAATTTCTGTTTCTAAGTAAAACAGTTGTTAAATTGAATTTTGTCCCATTTTGTGACCTTGTCATGGTTGTTGCCATAGCTGTTAAGTGAATTACTGCAGTTATTAAGTTAGTAACACAGTTGCTAAGTGAATCTGGCTTCCCCATTGACTTTGCTGTCAAAAGGTCACAAAAGGGATACTGCAAGCATCATACTTAGAGATCATACACTTAGGGGGAAAAATCCTCTGGTAGAGTGCAGTATTGAAGGGTACAGTGTTAGAACAATATAAGGAAAAGGTTTGGGTGTGCTCATAGCAGAAGACTGCAAAAGGAGCAAACAGTGTGGCCAGGGAGCTATTTTGACAAAGAAAATTCTGGGATGCATCACTAGAGGGATCACCAGCAGGAAAAAGGAAGTCCTAATCCCATGCAGGGCCCTTTTGGAATACCGTTTCCAGTTCTGGAGTCCTCACTTAAAAGAAGATATTGATAAGAATGAATACATTCAGAGATGGGCAATAAAAATCTTGCAAAGTCTGAGGAACAAAATGTCTCAGGAGAGATTGGAGGATCTGAGTACGTACAGCCTCAAGGACAGAAGGGAAAGTGGGGGCATTATTGAAACTTTTAAATATATTAAGGGTGTGAATACAGTTCTAGAAGGCAGTATTTTCAATATTAAGGAGAACTCAAGGACATGGGGGCATAACCTGAAACTGACAAGAGGGAGTTCAAAAGTAATGTGACAAAGTATTACTTTGCAGAAAAAGTAGTGGAAGTTTGCAAACAACTTTCACTGGAGTAGTGGGTCTATCATCAGTAACTGAGTTTAAACATGCTTGCAATAAAATTAAATAAGAAAACACCCCCCCTCTCAAAAGGCAGACTTAATGAGCCACTAGGTCTTTTTCTGCCATCAGTTTTATATGTTTCTGTATTTCTAAATGCAAGTTAGTTGTCAAGCATCTGAATTTTGATCACATGACATGCTGCAGTCATAAATAGTCATAAGCCACTTTTTTCAGTGCCAGTTTTGAATGGTCACAAAATGAATGATTCTAAGTTGAAGACTATCTGTAAAACAAATCCCACTAAACTCACTGATTTCTTCTAGCTAGGCTGCTAGTGATCAAAACTATTGCATCTTAACAGCTATGATATTAAATTTGTTCTTGCTTTTACAAATATATGTGTTAAGAAATATTTGACCATAACTGTATTCCAGGGAAAAATAAATGCTTAGATACCTCTCTAGTATGGAAGCAAAGGGTTGAGTCTTCCTCTACCTGCACTAGACCTCCAAATACCAACCCTGGAGAATGTAGTCTAATGTTACATGTAGTTTGTCTTGTCTTTTGAATGTAAAACAGGTTACTTGAAACATTTAATGCAGAAATGTCTATGATTAAACAATTGTATGTGAACATTTGTAATCTTACACAGGATAGAATCTTACAGGTTTCTTTCCAATGCATTCCTTCTAGTAGAATGCTAGAAGGAGATGTTGCTCACAAAAGTATACATTTGGACCACATTTGGTATGAGGAGAGAAGCTGGTGAAAGATTGAATTTAAAAATGGGTCAGATCTGGGCAGGGGTGGATTGGGAGGAGCCTTGAGCAGTTGCTAGGAATACTCTAAGTGCTCCATTCTAAGACGTCTTCATTGCATGAACAGAAGAGCGAGCATCTGGACTCTATTTCCCATGCCTATACATGTAGATTTGAAGTGTGGCACACATAGTCAACAGATATGCACGCACTTTAGAAATATTTGCCCAACATACTTTAATTACAGTTACTGTTTTTATGTAAGAAATTAGCATTCTCTTTTCATGCCTCTCCTTTTTTGTTGAAATTTGGTAACATAATTCAGAATTGATTGTCTGGAATATGGTCAACCCGATGCCCCCCAGGGTTCTGTGGCCTGAACCGGTTTAAAAGACTGTTCTAAAACAACGAACATTAATTACCTGGTGATAAGATAACAATTGCTGTGAGCAGAGCATATTCTTCTTGTGTCATCTTGAGTTCCCCAATACTTTTATAGAAATGGAACATGGGCGTTATATATTCATCTGAGATACCTATAAGGCAATGGGAAAAGTAGACTTATCATAGAATTATGATGCAATTCATAGTAATTAAAATTCAGACAAGTCAACACCTAAATTATGCAAGAGCCTGGAAATCAACAACAAGAGAAAGTACTGTATGAAAATCCTTTTACTTTTTTTTAAAAAAAAACCTTCCTTTCTAATTCCATGTCAGGTTTATTATCCCACGATAGGATGGCTATATGCTATTTTATTCACAAGAGGGAGCTATTTTCCTGTATAACATAAACTCTAGCACCAATTCTGCAAATCTCATAAATAAATATCAGTTTAAAAATACATTCTGTATAGAAAAACTGTAAAATAGATAAATGCAGCACAATATTAATATTATTTGCTGTCACAATATATTATACTGTCAAGATTCTTCTATTAATCAGAAATGGGGAAACTATAGCCCTGTTAAAGAATGTTAGCTCGCAATATCCTTTGCCATAGACCATGCTGATTAGGCTTATTGGGAGTTTTAGGTCAACCACACATGGAAATTCCCTAATGTTCATCTGTTTGAAGAGTTTATGCTTAATTTGTTTAATCTGAATACAGTTGAAACGGCTTATCATTAGTGACCTATTCAATAGGACCTGAGTAGCACAATAGGGTTTTTGTTGTTGTTGCTGCAATATCTTAAATATATTTTGGGAGCTGAATCTTGTTTTGTAGTGTATACATAAGCATCCAACTATTGCACTCCTTAATTTCCAAGAACCGTACAGATAGTTGAGAAATGTTTCATATGAAAATCTCAGGAAACAGTATGGGAAATTGGGCTCAGTTGTAGATGTACAGGTTTAACTGGCTGTTGAATCACTCGGGTTGCATAATATTTCCCTGCTACATACGTATCTTAAACTCATTTCAATATGTGAAATTATAGGGAGGTTCATCTATATCTATTATATCTTTATCCATATAATAATAAATTGAAATAGTATAACAAAACAAAGCCTGGAATATTTTTCTCATTGGTAAAAAAAATCAGCAAGTCTAATGAAAAATTCTTGAACTTTTGACCAAGATCATCAAATGTAGGTTTCCTATCTGAGAGGCACTTTTTGGTGATACTTTAAATATCTATTCTATGCTCGTACAAATCAGCTCATAATATCCTATAGGTATATTTTGCTATTTTATTATGAGGAATAGCTGCTTTTCCACTAAAAAAGGGTGTTTATGAAAGTAATAAAAAACAAAGTACTAAATAGACTGGAAACATTTCATGCTGCAGCAATTAGACAAGACAGATGTGAATGAGAACTCAAGGAACTTGTGTTTGAGCAATAGCAATAGCTAACTTCCAAGGTGAAGGAGTTTTCATTTCTTAAGTAAATATATAATGATAACAATTACACTTAGAGTTATATACCACGTCACAGTGCTTTGCAGCCCTCTCTAAGCGGTTTACAGAGTCAGCATATTGCCCCCAACAATCTGGGTCCTCATTTTACCAACCTCGGAAGGATGGAAGGCTGAGTCAACCTTGAGCCAGTGAGAATCAAACTGCAGAACTGCTGGCAGTTGGCAGTCAACAGAATTAGTCTGCAATACTGTACAAAATCTATGTGAATCAAGTGATAATTGTATTCCAAATAGATTAGTTTCTACATTATTAAAAGTGAAAGGATTCATATTACACTAAGCCACAGTTTAGCTAAGCATTATTTATTAGTAAACTATAATTGGTTGGGTTCACGCAATGTGGTAAATATTAAAACATGGTTTAAAAATATGACAGTTGAGTTTAAACAGGCTACACTAAAACCAAATAAATTATTTCCCCTTACAGAAGTGTGAAATGTGAACACAGCCATTATTGCAGAGAGGTTTATCTCCTCTGTAATATTTTACTATTCAATTTAGACATTCTAACTGATTCTGAGTGGTTCACAATATAGTAAACAATAAAAAAATGCAAACCAATTAAACAAGTTGGCATGCAGTTACTCACTAGAAAAATGTAGTCAAAAATACATTCATCAAGTGAGTCAGTCCACTTTATCCCAAGGCCAGGGAGAACAGCCAGATCTTCAAGGACTTATGGAACATAATGAGTGCCATAAATATTTCAAGAGAACTATTTTGTTCCAGAAGACAGGCATGGTGGCAGAGTAAAATCACAATAGATGGTGCTGTTTAATCAAATGAATTCAGTCCCCACTCTGCTGGCTTATACTGGCTGGGTAGACACCAGGGGAGATAGGCAGTTCCATAAATAATCTAGACCTACGCTAGTTAGGACTTTATTTGTGATACTTTATTTGTAATACCCGGAAGCATACTACAAACCAGTGTAGCTCATGAGTAGAGACATCACTGAGCATATCAAAGCATGCTGATCACCAGTTGAAGTTTCTGAAATATTTTTAAAGGCCCCCTGTAGAGCAGCTGTGAGATGGGTAAAACATAAGGTCTAAAGGGCACAGCTACTCTACAAAAGGAAGGTCCTTTGGCCACATCTGCAAAATACTCTGAGCAGGAGTTGTGAAGCACCTGAATTTTGAGAAAATGATTATAGGGGTGCAGGAACAGCGGTAAGTTAAGGCGCATGCTGTAAGTCCATTCAGAGCATCATAATTTTGAATAATTGCTGAGGGCTCAACATACTTTCTGGGTTCATTATTATTATTTTTAATGATTTTGATTTTTTTTTTTTTCAGATAAAACTTCCGTCTAGGGAGTTTCCAATTTTTGAAGTGATTTGCATTTTTCCATATGGTTTTTTTAAAAACTATGAACCAAGTAAAACACAATTTCTGCAAACTATTCCGATATTATTTTAGCAGCTTCATTGTTTAGCTCAATGGAAGATTTAATTTGTATTTGGTTACTGGTATAATTCAAAATTTATGTCGATTTTCAGACTTGTGTACTTTATTGTACATCCTATTTTAATTTCCATTATTCAGCAATAAGCATTCAGTTTATGTATTTATTATAGCTAGATGTTTAAATTAAAAGAAGAAAAACAGGTCTGAGGAAGGTGGTTTGGAGCTAATTAATTATAACTACGACAGCTGTTAATATGGATGAAGAGATCTTTCATCTGGATAGGCTTGAAGCTGCCAGTAGATATTAAATCAAAATGTAAATTAGTTCTTGTGTTACTGAGAAGTAAACACACGTATTAATTACTCATACTGTTTTACCTCATTCACAGTATCTTATCTATTCAAGGTATTTTCTTAATTCCAAATCTTTCATTAGAGGTTTATTTCAGTTTTTCACTTATTGCATCAAGAAACTGTCCATTGTACCAATATATGCCTGTCTAGTATGTGATTCAAGAAAATATGTGATTCTGTTGGGAAAATAAAAAACAATGAGTAGGTCACTATTTTCTGAACTGATTGTTTTTCAGATATGTTTTTTTTTTAAAATCTTGTTAATTCCCTCCTTGGGGTTTCCCACCTGGCTTCTATTTGCATTAGTTGTAGCTGTACCAGATTTTTTCAAATCGAAATAATTAATCCTTTTTAAAAATGTTTTTTATGACCTGTATGGGCTTTTGGAATTTTTTGAAATAGATTTTAATACTGCTTTTGGTGTATTGAAATCTTGCAAATTGCCCCAAAAGAGTTTGCAACTGTAAACCAGGACAAAATCCAATAAATACAATTTCACCTGCCAAATTATGGTTTTCAAATGGGATATTTGCTTTGGAAAGGTGCTGATTTTAAAACCAAATGCACAAAAATATGTTGGACATTCTTTGCAACTAAAATGCATGACTATAAATGAGTATTCAGAGTTACCAAAGAAATCATTTAAAATGCATTTACTAATATTACATCTTCTTTTTGCTCATCCCAATGAGTTAGCTTGAGTTTTTTGAACATTAATTAAAATTGATCAATAGCTATAGACTATTGAAATAATAAGTCCATGAAACAAAGAGGAACTATCAGTACTGAACAAAAGCAGGTGAGAGTGTTGCTACTAGATAGAAATATTTATTAAACTAATATTATTCTGACCCAGGTTTTCTTAAAAAGCAAGAAGCCGGCAAAACCTCTTTTATTTACATGACTATGAATTCTTTTCATTCATAGTCAGCAAGGCAAACAGTCTTTCAGAGGAATGTTTGTTTATCAACACAAACCTTATCTCATTTGGAGAGCTGCCAAATAACTAGTTTCCAAATGCACAGCAAGACAAAACTTGGCACAGTCTCTTATAGTCACAAACAGAACTTTCCACTCTTGAAATGATGAAATGAACAAATTGTTTCCTGCAAACGCTCACTCCCCGTTTGCTCCTCTTTTATTTTCTATAGGAGAAGCCAATCACCTCCAAGGTATGGCTTTACTCCTACGTCTATCTTGCTTTCTTAGTTGTTCTTGTCTTCTGGGCGCTCTGCACATGCACACACTGGGAACAGGCTCCAGCTGTTCCTCTGCCTCACTGCTATCTAGCTTCCTTTCTGCCTCCGACACAGAGCCCTTGTCTGAGCTTTCCTCAGCCCCCAGGACTGGCCCGTGTTCCTCCCCAACCTCCTGACTGTCCGACTCTGCTGCCAGCTTTGCTGGCTCCCGGCAGGCCAGAACAAATATTTATATAGAAGAAGTCAGGGCTATTTGTAAGATAGTGTTCCATCTCACAAGTTATTTGGCTGTTAGTCTTATTGTCACCACCATCATCCATAGAGTACTGTCTTAAGAGGAGGATGCTAAGTCAGAAAGGTCATCACTAAGCTTCTTTGTCACATAGAAACTTGAAATGCCCGACAGTCTATGAAGGGGAAAGCTGATAAGTGTTAAGAATTGAGAAGAATTCAGAAGCCTGGGACTCAGCCTTGTGGCAGGTGACCAAAAATTGAACATCTATTGGCATATTTATATTTTCAGCTTTTGTTGCTGCATTTCACAGATGTGGACAATAGGAACTGTCTGACAACTTGACATTTACTTTCACATAAAAAATCACCTCAACACAAGCCACAGAAATAATCCTCAAGATGGTGTTTTTCTGTCAGAAGAAGTTCATATTCATTACATATTTTAAATACATTTATTTATGATAGGTAGTATGCATTCATTAGACTGTGCAACTACATATTAAACCCCCTCAACCCTTAGCTATAATTCTTAATAGAATTTCAACAACCCGTCTTCAAGAAAATAGACTCTGCATAGCAAAACAAGAACAAGATATATAACACATTAACACAGAAAACAAATACTACTAAAACCATCTGATAGTAAATTGCCCCATGTTCTATTAATTCTTGGACATATATCTACTAGTGTAGTTGTTAACAGAGTAGCACAGCTTTTTAGCTTAGAATCAGAAATACTAAACGGTAATAGAACTTATTCCCATATAAATGGGTAGAAAATTGCAACCTAACTCTTAGATCAGTGGTGGCTAACCTTTTTGTCATTGTGTGCCAATAGCACGCATGAGTGTGCCCACCCCCCTCAGGCAATTCGCATGTGATACATACACCCTGTGCATACACCCTACATACACCCTCCCTGCACATGTTTGCCTGACCCCCACACACTTCCCCATAACCCCTGCACATGCACTCACAACCCCTGTGCATGCATGTGCATCTCCTGCATGTGTCTTGCCCCTTTGTATGCGCGGCAGAGACCTGAAAATCAGCTGGCTGGTGAAAGGCACATGTGCATACACAGTGGATCTGAGCTGACATGATGGCTCATGTGCCTGCAGAGAGGGCTCTGCGTGCCACTTGCGGCATGCGTGCCGTAGGTTCACCATCATGGTCCTAGATGTTTATCTTATACCCCCATTCATGCCTAGATCATCTTTGAAAAAAGAAGCAAGAATATTCCCTTCACATCTGGAATTGTTCATTTTGTTTCTCAAACATATGCCTTACAAATATGAAATCCAGAGCATAGACAGTGGTTCAAATGATAATAACTTATAATGGCTGAGATACTGATATACTGTAACTATACTTAAATTACAATGAATGCATTTTGTACATAGAAAGGTGCTGTAAAAGTAGTAGTAATGGTAATCTTGTGAAACCAACCATATACTGATATCATATACATCAGTCATGACCGAATATATTTTAGATGAATTAATATCAGTTTTTTCACTCAATTTATACTTAGCCATTCTAGAGCTTGTTTTGTCATTGCCATGCATTTGCATGGATGAGATTATTTTACTGAACTTAATAAGAAATGACATATCAATATTTGATTTTTTTCCATGTCTCCTAATATGGCTGATTATAATAAAACAAATTTATTTTGAGTATTCGTATTTTTATAATACAATTACAATTTCTTGATAGTCTTGAACTCGGGCTGATTCCTACTGAATGCTTGAGAAGTTTGACATTCACAAGATAACTGATTTTTTGCTAAAGAACAGTGAGTCTCCTTTTGCTGTTAATTGCTGTTAATTAAGGACACCTACCACTGTTGCGAATTCGTTCTTCTAAGAGATCGGCATGTCCTCTAGGAAGTTTCCTGTTAAAGATTTCAGCTGATCTAAGAAACATAGCTTCTACTGCTGAACCTTTCAACAAAGCAATTTGATCTTCATGATCCAGGATTTGAAAACCTGAAATAAAATGTGAGAACATTAAGCTAGCAGTCAGAAAATGGTTGTTAGGATGACAAAGATATACTGTAGGATAACTAAAATAAGTAGATGGATTTATTTTTTTAGCACAAAAAAGAAGCTATTGTATTATAAAGACATATTTGAAGGGTGTATTTGTTTCAATTTTCAAGCCGCCAAAAAAGAATTCATCTAGGGTTTTTTTCACATGTACACATTTTCTTAATCTAATTTAAGATCACAAGGTGATTATTCTCAGCCTAATTAGCATATTACAAATTAACTTCCTGTTTGTAGGTTAGAAGAGAGCTGATGTGTTATCAACTTTCAGTATTTAACTGGATACTTTCCAACTCTTTTCATTCGTTCTTGCTTTTCCTTTGTTCTAATTAGCTTAATGAAATAGACTGTAAAAGAACTTTATATATAATATTACATAAAAAATAAGGTATCATGTAGTAGGAAGGATTTTTATTTATCATATTTAGGCACTACCCATTTCAGTCTAAGTTTTCAAATAAAGATCTCTAAACATATCATTTTAAAGATGAATTATTAACACTGACAATATTTTAATCAGGTCTGCTTTCTAATTATAACAACTACTATCTGTATTCCCTTTATAAAAGCACAGAGATAACTGGGTAAAAATCAGGGGTAGTATTCACTAAGCTTCCCTACCGGTTCACAAATGTGAGCATGTGCCTCCACGCATGCGCACAGCTTTCCGTACATGAACTTGTGACAAAAAAGGGGCCTAAATGGGATGCCATAGAGCTGGAGTGAGTGGGTGGGACCACCCATGATTTCTGCTACAGGTTCAGGCCCTTCGGGGAGAGGGGGCGGTATAGAAATATGAATAAACTTGAAACTTGAAACTTGAACCGGTCCGAACTGGTAGAATACCACCTCTGGTAAAAGTGTTTTAGATTATATGCATTTATTTTTCTAGTCCCACATCAACTAGTCATAAACTGATATAGAGGAATGCTAGGTTAACTGTGGTGGCGACTTGGTTTATCAAGGTGAACGGAATACGTCTCCATCAATCCCCAAGTAAGCCTCCTTAGAGCCATGTTAATTTTCAGTTCCCTGAAAAAATTATGAAGATATTATTAAATCAAACAAACATTTAATTTATAATATCTGCCCTACTTAGGCTTGGTCTAACTAGAGTTAAATTTGATATTTAAGCTAAATATCTGTAACCTGATACTGTCTGACTTATTAGTAAATTAGAGCAGTATAGCACTACATTTACTGACTACTTTTTATAATATCTGCTGCTAACTGCTTCCATAGGTAAATTTTGTTTATTTTCTTTTTTTAATAGTAATTTTATTAAAAATTACCATTGAAACAATAAAAACTAACAAAAGAAAAAAGAAAAAGAAAATGTACAGACACTTTCTGAAAAATGAAAGAATAAAAATATAATTAAAAATGAAATATATGACTTCCTTCGTCATCAAAAGTATACACAATTTTAATAACCTATCACCTTCTTTTAAGATACAACAAATCTATCTTTTTCCATATCTCATCTCATATCTATAAATAAATTCTTAAAGCTATGCCATGTCAATCCAGTTGTCATTAAAAGTCCATTAAGGATTACCAGAGATAACAACATATTTATTTTAACTTTGATCAAATAATCTTTCTTTATATTCTTTCTTTTTACTTCTAACAATCTTGATCTTTCATCCAAGTAATTCCTAGAACTTGATTTCTTTTCATTTTTTTCTTTATCCTTTTTCATAAAATTCTTAAATCAAGAACCCTTTATAACTCCAATATAGGAAAATTATCCAAGCCATTCTCTTGGTTCATTTTGCATATCCCTTTTAATTATTAGGCCATCAGCCTTTTGTATATCCAGTGCAATATCTTCTTCCATGTCATTTTTGTAGCCTGTTGTATTTAAATCCACTTTCAAGTCAGCCTCACTATTGTCAAATAAAATTGGTTCCTCTTCCATAATATTTTTTAAAGACAATATGACTATGTAGTTGCTTCTAATTGTCTCTAGTATTTTTTTTTATTTTTAAAGTCTTTTTTAAGACGAATTCAAAACAAAGGCACTTTCCCATGGGAAGAATTCTTATAATTAATTCCAAAAATTTATTTCAAATTTATCTGGATGATTTGTAATTTTCTAAAAACAAAGGTTTAATCACTCTTTTGCTGTTTATCCCTTCCCTCCAATTTTTAAGGGCTTAAACTTAAGTCATCATAAGAAGAAAATGCATGGTTTTATATGATCAGAAAGAGAAACTCTGTGACCATTTTCTCTGCTGCAAAATTATTACCATAGATTCTTTCTAATGAGAGGGATGTATGAAGATCTATATATGTGTAGGAGATGACTAGGCTGAGCCCCAGGGAGGCTCTCACTCTCATCACTCATGAGTTCCTTTGTGCCCATAAAAGATCTAAGTCCAGCCCATCTTGAATTCCTTTCTATTCTGAACTTTCCTTGACCATTAGTAGCTCAGATTCTTGTAGAGGGCTTAAGCTTGCAATATATCTTTATACTCATTTGAACTGCCTGAATCTCCTGATTTCCTGGTGGTTGATAATATGCTGTCAAATTAATAATAGATCTGGTGGGGCTAACATAAGAATTTATGAGTTAATAAAACATCACTGTAATTATATACAAATAAAGAATATAACATATTTTTTTTATTCATGAAAAACTTGAAATGAAGTTGCTGAAATTTATTATTTGCCTAATTTAATAGACTGGGGCCTAAAATGAAATGCTTTACTCTAATTGCTATAATAACTTATATTACCTGCTGAAGAATTTGCTATGCAACAGATCTTGTAGGTCAAAGGGTAAAGGCATGAATTATGGAGGGTGGTGGCTAACATAATTGATTTCTGTTTTCTAAAGAGGTTGGTCAAAGGTGATTCTAAGAAGGAATGAATGTTCTGGAGTGAAAGAGATGCTAGTAGGATCAATTATATGCTATACGATATCCCCAATCTATTAAGCAGAAGCATTGTATTTAAGATGATTGCCATCCTGCAGTTTATGTTCCCCCTCAGTATTTATAAAACCTATAAAACAACTTTCATCAGTTATTTAATTTTTAAATGTTATTAATATTATTGTTGCCTTTCACTTTTTATTTTTTAAAATATTTTATTAGGTTCCTTGAGTATTAATTAGATTAGGACGATATCAAGGGATATAAAATAAAAAATATCTCTGACTAAAAATCAAATTTGACCAAATTTATTCAACATCTCGTTACCTGGTAATCTTTTAGTGAACTCCACAAGCATTTTCACATGACTAGTGGCCATTTCTGTTAAAACCAGAAAATTTTCTTCAGCACTGAAGTCCTCTTGTAACTGATAATCAAAACAAAATAATCATTAATTATATCTAGTGATAAAAAATACAAATCCTATAAAAGAGTTATTAATTTTTCTTCAACACATATCTGTAATCTATAGGATTAAATATCAAGTAGTTGAACAATTATTAAAGTATGAACGTTACGGAAAGATGATTATTTTAGATCATAATAAAAGAAAATGAAATAGATGAACATAATATAGCAGTTTAAAAGTCTCATGATCTTATACATTGTTGATGGAAAATAGAGGATGTTCCATATTCAACTTTTTGTTCAACAAATGAAAAATTTCTGTTCTGCTTGTTAGGAGATCTGAATCCAAATTCTGGGCCTTCACTTGATGCTTGACCAGACCAAATATAAATAGCAGTACTTCAGTTAGACTGCAGAAATTCAGAAGATGCCCAAATAATAACTATAAAACTATAGTTAAACTATAAACTATTTTTTTCTTTTTAAACTTTGTTGCCACCTAATGGCCCACTGAATTTTGTAGTCAATATACTGTTTATTGGCATCATTTGCAGACTACCGTATTTTTCGGAGTATAAGACGCACCGGAGTATAAGATGCACCAAGATTTTGAAGAGGTAAATTACAAAAAAAGTAGGTAGGTAGATAGAGGGATAGAGGGGGAGAGAAAGAAAGAGAAATACAGGAGGTAGGTAGGTAGAGAGAGTAGGTAGGTAGGTAG
>JAPKID020002415.1:0-13349 GCA_026931265.2 Tropidonophis doriae | reverse complement strand
AGGTTCCTGCCTACGCAGGGGGTTGGACTAGAAGACCTACAAGGTCCCTTCCAACTCTGCTATTGTATTGTATTAATTTGGCATACTCCACATCTCATTGGGGCTATAACTAATTTGACTGAACTCTGATAACTGAAGTCAATGCTGATATGAATTCTGGGTCACAAGGTGTTGCTCAACGTTCTAGACAAAGATGGTGAACGTGACATATTAAATTTTTCAATAATATTTCAAAGACTATTCCAATGCAAATACTTCTTTTTAACAAATGTATATCAATCATGGCTAAATGCTTCTCTGTAGTATAATGCCAGCAAAGTTCATCAGATTTCTTTCATTACTTCAGCAGTTCTTCATTGCTGAATAAAAGAAGACATTAAAGATGTGGGCACAATCTAGTCTGTTAAGATCTACTGAGTCATATTAATTTTAGTGAGAAAAAATTAGGAAGATATAGTTAATGTATTATTAGAAATCTTGAAAGATCAGATTAGGACATGTTATCTTGGAGAAAATCTACTTATGTTATTGCTAAAGTCAACCTTGACTTGATAATAATCAAAACTCAAATTCCCCCAGTTAAAATCAATAGGATTTCATCATACTTGCATAAGGAATTTGAAATTTACTCTACACACACACACATTTGTGCTGATAAATAAATAAAGGTAGACTAGTATAGATCTATTTCAAGCTATTTAGCTCTCATTAGTTAGCCATACCCTTACTGGGATTTGATTCTCCATTAGGACTCTGAGATCCTTCTAACAGTTACTACTATTGAGCCAGTACCACCTATTCTATATTTTATATTCTTGCCTATGTAGAACCTTACTTTTGTCACCACTGAATTTCATTTTGTTAGATAGGGCCTAGTATTCAAGTCTGTTGAGATGCTTCTGGATCTTGAGCCTATCTTCTGGGGTGTTGGCTATTCTTGCCAGCTTGATGTTTTGCAAATTTGATGAGTTCTCCTTCTATTCCCTATTTTAATCATTTATGAAGATATTGAAAAGTATTGGGCCTAAGGCACAACTTTGGGGTACTCCATTGCTTACTTCTCTCCATGTAGATATACAGATAGTCCTCAATTTATCACCACAATTGAACCCAAAATTGCTGTTGCTAAATGAGGCAGCTAAGTGAATTTTGCTGTTGTTAAATTGTTAAATTAGTAACATGATTGTTAAGATAATCTGGCTTCCCTATTGACTTTGCTTGTCAGAGGGCCACAAAATATGATCACATGATCCCAGGAGACTGTCATAAGTGTGAAAAATGATCACAAGTTTTTTCAGTGCCTTTGTAACTTCAGTCACTAAATGAACTGTTAGTTGAGGACTACTAGTTCTATTAATGACTACACATTGAGTGCAGTTGGTCAGTCAGTTACAAATCCATTTGGTGGTGATGCTTATATATCTCACATTTTTCTAATTTACTAAAAAGTAGGTTGTGGTCTACTTTATCAAATGCCTAAACGTTTTTAAATTTTGGATTGAAAATTAAATTATTTTGCCACTATTTCACACACTAAATTATTTGCCATTTCAAGCTAAGCTTTCAATGAGAATTTAGGATTCAAAATCTAAAGTAATATAAAGTAAAAACTATCACAAGAGTCCATAAAGTCCAGACCGCCCACAGCCATCTGTAACAATATTTCATTTTTCTATAACAAATGTTCACATGACTTAAGAAAATTAAAACAAAAGAATCATTGATTTAGTTACATGTTAGTGATTCAGGCTGGAGACAGACAAAAGAGGATGTTGTTGAAAGACTGATAGATATTGAGATTGGTCAATATGCTTACAAGAATTTGATCAGATAAAAGCAAATACTTGGCTTCTGATGTGTTTCATTAATCCTGCAAGTCTGTTTAATAAAGATTCACAGTGAAATTTTCCAATAAAGGCAAAATAACTTTGCTGTAATACTTTTATAGTTATTAAAATTGGGCCCAAATACCTACTTAAATGAGCTAACCAAAGCCACCTCCCCAACCTGGTGCCCCCAAGACATATTACCGTTGAACTACAGTATATTACCGTTGAACTACAGTATTGCGAATTTCAGGCATACTACTCAGATATATGTAATTGTATTAATCTTAGAAGGCACTAAGTTGGGAAAGGCTGAAATACATGTTATTTTAATGTAATCATTATTTGAATGCCAAAATTGCATCTGAAATGAAGCAAAATTGTTTACTCACAGATCAGCCTGGGGATTTAACTTTGTTTCAAAATAACCTCATTGTATAGATTTAAAGAATGTTAAAAATTATATCAGGTTCATATGTTTCTACATTTTCTCAAGCTAAAATTCATCAAAATAAGGAAACATATTTTAACATTCTGGTTGCAACACTAATCTATAGTTTGGCATTACTTGACAAGCCTAGCTTTCTGTTTCTTTTTCTGAGACAAATGGAACATCCATTTCAACTAATTTTAGTATGTAGTTAGGTCCAAATCTTGTTAGTGTTAATTAGACTTTATCAAAAGATGCTAGGAACAGGAATGATTGTTTATACACCTAGACAAAACATAGTTCCAGGTTCCTCAAATGGTAATTGTCTGAAAAGAGTTTCTTCTGATTCTTTTCCTTTAGCTATAAAAAGGGAAAGTGGATTGCATGATCAAGATGCTTGAATCCATCAAATCACATTAAGGTGTATTGTTGCTTTTGAGCATGAAACTTGGTAAGTCAGTAATAAAGCTCTCCCACTGCATATTCCACATTTGATCAGTGAGCTAACACTAGAAAGATGAATAATCTAGATTATGCTGGCGGAGCTACTAGCAGTTTCTTAAACATGAAAGTACTCATCTAAACTGAATAGATCTTCTTATCCAGATTAATTTGAAAGCCATCTGCCTAGTTCCAAAATTAATGTAATTTAAAAACTGGCCCTAGTGTAGTTTGCACTTTGGACTGCTGAGGCATAGCAGAGAAATCAGTGTGCTTTCTCTCACGGCCCTTCCCTTTTTATTCAATTTGAGGTCTACATTGGAAGAATTTCAAGAAAGTACTTGCTGATGTGAATTGTATGTGGGAAAGGCCCTCTCCTTTTTTCTTTCTTTCTTGTAGGTCTCTTACATTTGGTTCTCTCCAGGGTCTCCTAGGTACACTATCAAAACAATTAGAATGAGACCAAACCAAAGGCAGAGAAGCCAAATTAATAAAAGCTTGGAAAGAGTTGAATCAGGCAGATGGAAATGGATATGAATAGATTTGATTGTTATAACATGGATTTTACAGCTCTGATTTAACTTAGTATAGGTAACCATTGCATAATGACTATTGGAAATTATAGTGCACTCTACAAAAGTTATGATTCATCCTCAAAAATACTACTTCTGTACCACTTTCAATAGCAACCTGTTCACATATTGGCCATTTGTCAACCGGCTCAAGTTTACAATCAGTTTCAGCAATCTGCAGACATGTTTCCATCATTTGTGACATCTTTTGCTGGTTTTGCTGGTTTCAGGCACTTCCCCCCAATTTCTTGCCAAAGAAGGTAAGTTTGGGTATATGGAGCTGCTTAATGACCATGTAACAACTATGGTGCTATTCACTTAACAACTATGGTGATTCACTTTACAACTGTCATAAAAATGTAAAATCAAGTCATGTGGTGACCCATTTAATGATGGGGCCCAATTGTGGTTGTTAAGTGAGAACTACCTGTTATTAATACTGTATTATGTTTCATACAATAAACAATTTTTTTTTAAATGGAAAGGTTTAAATAAAATTATTAAAAGCCACTCTAAATTCTGTTTTGCTTTAACCTAGAGAACTGAACAGAAAAGTATAATTAATATTTGACTTAAGTGGAGCTTTGACAATGATGCTTTCTTGTTTCTCTAAAATGCTCGATGCAATCTTTTTACAACACTGATGATTCTATAGGAAAAAATATACATTTTTCTCTATACTCACTAAATTATGCACAGAAAAAGAACAATGTATATTGCAGATACACACATTTTATCATTAACTTGAGGCATAGTCTTACATAAATCTGCCTACACCGATTAAGCAACTGCCTATCATCTCCCAGTCGGGAAGCCATATGGTACAATAAATAACCCATGCAAGACTTTTCAAGATTGCACTAATTTTTTGTTGGATGTCTAATTTCATGATTGCTGCTTAAAAAAACATATTCATCTCCTGTATCTTTATCTGGTTTGGTTATAACTCCTAGAAAACAACATGAAAATATATCCCACACATTCTGGGCTTATGATACATGAAGTGCAAGGGGAGGGTGGGGAGAGACAACAGAATGAATTGAAGAGCTTACTGTTAACAGCTTAGAACAGGGCCATATGCCATGCTTGGCTGTTCCAGTAGTTTGTCCCAGCCGGTCTGACCACTCTAAGATTCTCTGGAGTTTTGACAAAAAAAGGAAGAATGGCAGAAAATAGAATCAAGAATGGGGCTGTCCCTAATATATCAAATGTGCACTGCAGTGAATGAAAATGGCAATAGCTCTTTCAGAACTGAGGAAACTAACCATGGCTTGGCAGGAGCACCGTGCAAAAATAAATATCTTTGATGTCAGCTGCAATCCTGCAAATTTGCTTAGCCAGAAGCCTTATTCGTTTTGGTATTGGGAGGGGGGCTTAATAAAAGCATAACTTTACAGGGGTGGAGGGAATTGTTCACATAAGGGGTTCATTTATATATTACGTAAGTACTCCCATCCACACCAAAATCTGGTGAGGCTCCCTTTTAGGAATACCCTTTAATACAACGTTGGTGTCTTCCTTCTGCCCATCCACTCAACCCGATACATTTGGCATAAAGATGGAGCTTTCTCCTCCAGGAGCAAAGCCAGCCTCGGTATTAAGGTTCCCCTACTTTTGAACCTGGTCCTGTCGACTGCAGTGTCTATCTTCGTATTATGGACAGAACAGCCAGGCCGGCTGGGGGAAAGGCGAGAAAGGGAGAAGAGGCGCTCATAATTCAGCTGTTCATTAGTCCCCCACTCCTTCCCTGGGCATCTTTCCCTGTGCGATACGGCAAACTGGATTGTTGGACTGGGTCAATCCCCGCCAGTTAGGCGAGAGCACGTTCTATAGCCGGGAGGGGTGAAGGAGATTGGAGGTGGGGTGGGTTTGGGAGAAAGAAGGAGACGCCGCGGCTGCTTGGAGAGCTGCTTCTCTTTCGCGCAGTATCCGTGCGCACTGATTTGTGCCCGGGCCACCATTTGACTCAGGACGCGATCGGGAGACTCTCACCCTCCCCCCTCCCGCCCCGGGCAGGGGGAACCAGCTCTTTCCCCTTCCTTCTTCCCCTCCCTTCCGCTTTCTGTTCCTATAGAAACCCTGAAATACCTCCAAGAAACCATGGCTGGGCTCCGAAGCGCCTCTCCGGATTGGTAGAAGGTGGGGGCGAGGGGAAAGGAGCGGCGTATCGCGGGGTGCGCACCATGCTGGGGCAGACCCGGTAGCAGCGGCAGCAGGAGGGAAGGCGCGCCCCTCCCTCCCCCGCACACGAGTTCCCATGGAGACTGGCTCTGCGAGTTGCAGAAGCCAGCTGAGCAGCACCTGTATGGGCCGCTCGCCTCGGGGAAGAGACGCCGCGGCTGACAGGAAGCACACCCACTCAGCCCTGCAGGACCACGCCACGTACCGGCATGCTGCCACCTCCGGCTCAGCCCTGTCCTCTCTCTTCCCCCCCCCCCCATTGAGGATAGGTGATGTTGACTCAGAGAGGGGATGGTTCTGCAAGTAAGCAAGGTGACAGGACGAGGGAAAATGGACTTGGCAGATTCTCCACGAACATTCACATTTGCTGACGGTGTGAGCTCCAGCACGCGTGGAGGGGTGGGGGACAGGAACCCCAAATGTCTGCTTTGCTTAGTTTTTCTTCATTTTTCACATATCTCTGTGGCAGATTAAAAAAAATAGTTTATTAAAAGAAAAAAAAATTACACCAAATTAAAAAAAAACGAATAGAAGAAAGAAAAACAAACATGAAAAAAAAGAGAAATATTTCAAAAGAGAAAGAAAAAAAAATCTAAGGAAGCAGCTTTCCATCTTTTTTGTGGTACTTACAGACCTATTTCTGTGGGCGAAATTAACTTGTACATAGTGCTGATGCTGACAAACATACCTCATGTATAAGGAATATCAAGTCCTGAGAAGAAAGGGCCTGGTCATCTTCATGCTGTCTTGGTGAGCAATTGAAGCCGCTTTCTCTTAAAAGCCAAAGTCTTGGACCTGAGTTCCATTCTGATGTGTTTCAGGCAAGATGAGTTCCACACTAAGAAGAGGCTTCATGGCTCTTGATACCAGCCCTGTTCCTAATTCCACATATTAAGCATCAGAACATAAGTGTATATTATGCACAGTATTTCGTCTTCCATGCAATGTTACAAATTAGATCTCCAGTGAAGTCCTTCCCTTTCTGCATATAGGATTTCAAGTTGGCTCTGCATGGAGTGCTCTTCCTATGACTAAAGGGATTATGGGTTTGGTCTGATGCAGAGAAGTAATAGTTATACTTGGTGAGTGTAGTGCACGATCTCCCATCCTGTGAACACAGTTTTATGCTATTATAGCAATATGATGGATTATGATTGTATATGCTTTTCATGATTTTACTCTAGAATAGTGTAATATTGTATATATGATTAAAAGAAGCACCCACATGTTTCTGTATTGAATGTATGACCATTGACCATTACATGATAAACTCTTTTAATCTTGCCTTGCAGGGGGGGGGTGTCTTTGTGTGTGTGTGTATGTGTACTTATATTATTCCTTGTTGAATAGGGACGTGTGTGTGTGTGTGTGTCTGTGTGTGTCTGTGTGTACAAATGCCCCTATTCCACAAGGTACTGGATTGAAATTCTGTATAATGTAGCTGATAAATAAACAGACTCGATAGCACAAGGTGATTTCTCCTTTCTTCTGCACCGAGAGCATTTTCCCAGGAATTCATGATCTCAGAATTAGGTAATTCTAGGCCTAGGTGTAAATACAGCTTATGGTGCAAGTTTGATATATACAGTATGTATGATATTTTTAATCCTACCTAGAACCTAATTTTAGAATTAAGGAAAAGCTTACAGAGCTTGGTGGTATCCCCCCCCCCCAAACTGATAGTTGGCCTGTTTTTAGCTAATAGCCTTTGGCTTCTTGTTTTGTTTTGTTTTATTTACTTTATTTTATGTCTTTATACGTAGCATTCCATATCCTTTGTTGCACCCAGAAGCAACAAATTGCAGCTTGTGGTGTATTTATGACACATAGCTTATAAATATGCCTTTGATTGCTTTTTGGTTTAGCTGTAGCTCCTTAGTCGTCTTCAGGGGCAGCTTCAACATATTACAATAGTCAAATTGTGAGATGGCTAGGATATGGGTAACTATATGAAGAGCTTTCTATTCTAACAATGGGCTCAACTGGCACACAATAGAAACCCATGCAATGATCCTCCTGGTCACAGTTACCTCCTGTATTTTCAGCAGTAATTGCAATTCTTTGAGAACTCCCAGGTTGCATACTACTCTGGAATGGGAAAGTGCCATCTCATCCAACATCAAGGGTGCGCCATCTTCTAGCACTGTTCCATGTTTCTGCATTATTTAATTATTGTCTCAAAGTGCTCTCCATCCTCTTCTAGTCTTCATTATACTTTGAACAACTCTATTCAGAAATACAAAACTGCCAAATCAAACTCATGTTTCTGAGTCTCCATTTGTCTTTATAAAAATCCATAAATCATCTTCAATAACCATGTCTGTCTGCTCCATTATAGGTAATCCTCGGTCCTCAGCAACTGTTTGAAGTTGTGATGATGCTGAACAAGTGTAACTTTCAATCAGTTCTCCAAGTTTAGGCCATTACATCATCTCTGCGGTCACAGTCTTATAATTTTGGTGCTTGGAAATCAGCTCACATTTATTATGGTTGCAGCATCCTGTGGTCAGATAGTAATAATTTGTAACCTCCCCTGATTGCTTCCTGCAAGCTGAAACAAACAGCATCCCACCCCTGCCTGCTTGTACCTGTGGGGCACCACAACACCTCTTCTCAATCCACCTATGCTTGCATGGCACTGTAACATTCTCTCCTCTGCCCAGCTATACATAGCAATCACCTCCTGCTGGCCTCCTCAAGTGTTACCTGGAACTTGTAACTTCTTACTGGATTTGCCATTGGCTTTGCTTTATGGAAGCAACAGGAAGTCACAAATCATTGTCATGTGTGGTCCTTGCTTAACAATCTATGATCTTTCCTTAATGATGGCAATGAGGACTGCTATGATTATCATCACTAAATGATGTGATCAAGTGACATCCCTTTTATGGCTGCATCACTTAACATGCCTGTACCTGTGCAGTACTATGTACTGTGTAGTAATTGAGAACTACCTGTATAGTTGCCAGGTATTTTGCAAACCTCAATATTCTTCCCTAAAGTTCTGTCCACCAGTAATACCAACATGGCATCTGATAGAACATCTGAACAAAAAAAAAATTGTACCACATCATCTGGAACCACTTGTTTCCTATTAGAACTGTTTCCTAAGGAAATGTAAACTAAGTTATACTTCCTTTATCAGCCAAGAAGGTACAAACTGTTTTATTTGGGTGCCTGCACATATTCATGGATGTGTGAAAAGTGGGTAAGGATCCATAATTGAATGTAAGTTCATCACAGTTTGCATTATTTGGAATTATTTTTTTAAAAGTCAATATACAGCTGATAATACATACACTCATCTTGTTAAGTGTAAGTATTTCTATACATACACACATACACAAGCCCTGAGATATAATTAAGCAGAACTTGGTCATTATGATTAGTTTGCAACAAAAGAAGTTTAAAGAAGTTTTTAAAAGATGCTCGTGTATTATTCTTTATTGGATCACCTGTTGAAGGATAAAACCAAGAGTTGGTGTATCCTAGTTCATATGAGGATCATATTATGAGACCAATTTCAGGAAATATCCATAAAATTGCAAAAATGGCTCTTTTGTTTGATGTATCTATAATAAAATATTGTCATGGAGACACCTTCTAAGTCCTTGTCTCCATTGAGAATCCATCGTGCCTTCTCTGGGAAACTATTTTAAAAGAGATTACCAGAAAAATTGGTGACCCTGAGCACAGGAAGGATTGAAATGAGATTCATCATGTGCATAGGGTGACTAATCCTTTATATTAAAATCTTATCAGAATAATAATTTTCATATTATTGTAGCCCTCACTGAATAGTTATAATCTAAAGTACTATTTAGATGGGTCCCCTTTGCTTCCTCCAGGTCTGCACTGATCAGATTCCTACCAGCAATTGTTTTGATGTAAATTATTCCTTTCTTTCAGATTTTAGTGTTTCATAATGTTTAGGTTTCATAATTGCATCAATTAAATACTTAATAGCTTCAGGGACAAGAAAAAAAATTGCAGTACCCATTAGTTTCCAAGAAAATGCACAATAAAATTTGGTAAATATACACGTGTCAAAGGGGTACTTTGCTTCAATAAAGGTTTGTAAGAAGCTTTGAAGCAGCTTTTATGAAGCAATACACCATTTTTCATTTCTAAAAGTAAAGTTTCACACAAACTTTTTAAAACTAAAAAAGAGACTGCTTTGTTTTTATTTTTCTAATACATTGACTAGCAGTTCCAATTGCCAAAAAAGCCTCTTCCGATATTTCTGAATTATACATGTTATATTAAAATTTTAAAGTGCACTAGTAAGCATCAATACAAATTATATTAAGAAAAGGAAAAAGAGAAAAACTAAACAGTGCAAAGAAATAAAAAAGGAAAAAGCACAATAAAAAATGTAAAGAAGTAACTGCCAATCTTCATCATAAGTAATAAAAATCGATAACTCATCACCTCCTACAAAGTTACAAGCAAATATTTCTTCTTCCCATAACTCATCCCTTCTATATACAAAACCATAAATCCTTAGGGGTTTTTTCAGTCCCAGTGTCTGCAAAAGTCTGTAAAGGGTAACTAGGACTGAATAAAAACATGTCCTCCTCAAACTATAACAACTTTATATTCCTTTCTTTCTTTACTAAGAATCTTGATCTTTAATTCATCTGGATGTTGTCTGCTTACACACACACACACACACACACACACACACACACACACAAGCTTTTTTGAGGCTTTAGCAAGCCTCTTTTGTAAATTGGAAAATCATTATCCAGGTCAATGTCTTGTCTTGTCTTTTGTATTTCTCCTTTGATTTCCAAAGCTTTAACCATCTTCTTTTGTGCATCCAGTAAAAAGTCCTTATCAGGATCATCCTCTTGACTCTTGTAATCCACATTTTTCCTTGTCATTTGTGTTTCCAATTTCAATGCCTTGCCTATTTTGCAATTCACACTATTTTTAATCCAATATTTTTGATTCTACTATTGCTGTATCAAACAAAATTTGTTACCCATTTGTAATTTCTTCATTAACATCTTTTAGGCATAGTCTAGCCATAGAAGCAAACATCATTACTGATATTTTTGTTACAAATTTCTGGTACCATTTGAAGATCTTTAATATTTCAAATGGATATTTCATGTCATTTTGTAAAATCTAATCCTAAAAGTATTTTTTTTCTGTCATGTCTGGAATTTAATCTTCTCTAGTGTCCAATTTAAATTACAAGATCTCTCATCTCTGTTATGATTTGTGTTAGTCAAAGTTCTGGTTCTCACAAAAGCTGTTTATTTTAATAATTAATTCCAAAATCTTATAGTAAAAGTTTCACTTTTCCAAATTTGTCTGAATCCTTAATTCATTACCAACTTTTTTGTTCAAAATCTTTTTTAGTTTTTTGCTATATAGTTTAAAATCTTTAAGCTCTTAAATTTATTCTTAATTTTTCTTTTGTTCAGGAATAAAGATAAATTCATAAAGTGTTTTCAGTAGTAGTGGGTTCCTACTGGTTTGGACCGGTTTGGCCAAACCAGTAGTAGCTTGGCGGCCTGGGTCGCTGGAACCGGCAGCGGCACAAGCCTGCCACACTCCCAAACCAGTTCTTCTGGCAGCGCCATAGGCGGCACCATCTTGTTTTTTGCTTCTGCACATGCGCAGAGTCAGTTGTATTGCATATGCGCATGCAGCACATATCAAGCACGCACATGGTGCATCCCTGAGCGAACCAGCAGTACTCTCTGCCAGAACCCACCCCTGCTTTTCAGACATGTCATTCCAACTGATATACTTAAGATATTTAAATAAATAATTTACAGAGGTGATTGGAAATGGGGTTAGCAAACTGGACCCTAGCCATAGTTGGAAACATGATGATTATCTATTGTCTCCCAGGACTCACACGTGCTGGAAACTGCTATGCTGTGGTCTCTTCATAAGCTTTTTTGAAAGCAGCTGTAAGGAGCAGGTGTCCAGAGTACTTATTCATATAGGCTGTGAGATACCAGTATGCTGTCCCACTCACACACATGTGTGTGTGCACACATGCAGATGTAAGGTGACTTTATTAAGGCTTCAAAGCCTAAATTGGAATTTCCCAGCAATTCCCTGTGCCAGTACAAGCTCAACTCCAATGAGTTCCACAAGTTACTCAAATGAAGATAATACTAGCTCTCAAGGCAAAGGCAAGTCCAGGCCACTAGGCAAAAGCAAGTTTCCAATGCAAAGGCAAATGAACAAGGCAAAGGCAATGCAAAACAAGACAAAGGAAACTCCACAAGACAAATCCACAGGCAAAGGCAAACCCTTAGGGCAAAGGCAAGGCCATAAATAGTTTTAAATTCGGGGTTTTTAGCACGGGTAAAATATTTAATATATTTTTAAATTATTTATTTATTATTGCCTTTTTGTACTTGTTTTAAATTGCCTGTGCACCGCCCCGAGTCCCTTCGGGGAGAGGGTGCGGTTAATAAATCCAATGACTGACTGACTGACTGACTGACATAAGGCAAGGCAAGGCCAGGTCATAGCTGAGGAGACATGATCCACAGTTCAAAGGAAGAACACACAACAAGGAAGCAAACACGTTGTTCCCAGCATCACCACCATCTGTCTGCTGTGCTAAATAGTCAGCTTCTGGTACAGCCAATCAAGAGGAACAAGACTGCCTCCTTGCAAATAATCAGGCTGACCTTTGCTGTTCCTGTCTTTTCTCTGCTCTACCTGTTCTTGGATCAGGTGCAGAAGACAGTTCCCCTTTCTTATTGTTGACTGGCTGCAGTTGTCTGCTTTCCCCAGCTGATGCCTCACGGTTGTCCTGCTGCAGCTATGCTTCAGCCAAATCAGTCTCAGGTGGCTGCTTGAAGTCATTAACCAACTCCCCTTTTCTGATGTGACAGGAATTGGTTCAACTTCCCCTTAACTGACATCCGAAAAGGTATCTGTGGAAGCGTTCGGGGAAGTCATCACAACCAATCTACTAATTGATTCTTTGGACTTTGCCACAATCATAGTCTCTGCTCTTCAACAAAACATTTTTTTTTCTCATCATGCCTCCACCATAATTTCTTTCTTCTGATATTTCCATAAAATTACAGGAATTGTCAGACAAGGAATGTGAGGGGCACAAAATGGATGATGAGGCAAATTCGTCATTTCTGTCAGGAAGTGCTTTGCAAGGGATAGAATACAGTCTGGTCTTGTGATGCATTACATTATTGTCTTTTATATCATTAAAATAGTTAATTAGCTTATTAATCTACCTTGAATGTCCAATTATTATTTCATTTGTAGAAGTACTTGAATTCAGATGTGAAGCTTTTAAAATATTCCCTGTCTACCTTTAATATTAAGATTAAAAAAAAAACATATTCTATGACAGTTACAAAGACAAACGAACAGCAAGTACAATCTGAAATAGGTCAAATACTTTGACAACTTGTCTAAAAACCATCAGCAAAGGAGGCCAGTCTAACATCTCTTGAGAGACCATTCTGCAGTTGGGAGTTATAGTATAGAGGCCTCAGGCAAATGTATATCTCTTGATGGTGGATCTCTGAACATTTAAGACTGCAAAAGATAAATACTGTTGACATGAGAGAAAGCCAGTTCTTTAATACCTGGGCCCAAACCTTTTAACAACTTATATCCATACATTTTGTTTCATTAATTGTTATTTTGAACAGTTGCTAGAAATAAACTAAAAGCCAGTAAACCTGAAACAACAAAATGTGATCCAAAGACAATAAAACAGAAATTACCTTGGATCATTCCTAAGTTTGGCTGTAATATGTCCCCTGCGTTTTGCACTAATTAAATTATTGTGCTGTCTAAAAAAATAGGTCCATATACAAAATATTGCAATATTGAATTAGAAAGTAACAGGACATGGATAATCATGTATATGTGAAATGAAGTCTAAAAAGT
>JAPKID020002414.1:0-13350 GCA_026931265.2 Tropidonophis doriae | reverse complement strand
AATATTCCCTTGTGCGCCGCCCCGAGTCCCTTGTGGAGATGGGAGCGGGATACAAATAAAATAAATCTAAATCTAAAACCTGGTGCCAAAAATGTTGGGGACCCCTGTACTACAGTGTCTTCCTTGAATATCCAATGCATCTTGAAATTTAGTGCACTGTATTAAAAAAGATGGACTCTGTGTTGGGTTTATTATAGTGAGCATAAGGCACACCTCTTGCACCTGTAGGAAAATTAGAATGTACTAGAACAAAGAGCTTGTTTTTAGCAACAAATTACTAAGTGTGATTAGTTTACAAATTACTGTGAATCTGAAATAATTTAAAGAAAAAAAATTACATGAAAAAATAAAACCAAAAGGTCATCAAGTTCAAATTTCTGGTTTTGAACAATGGTACATGAGGATGATATCTGATTATGCTAGCTTATTAACATTATCCTATTATGTTAATTGCATTGGTTATTTAAAAAAACCCTCTATGATTCAGCATTATATGTCATCATTAGAAATCAGATGCAGACAAAATACCATTTGTAAAGCTTTTGGTAAACAGTGATTGTTGGATGTTGCAAGCAACTAAGCCAAGCTGCACTTTAGAGAATGAATCTTATATATTATTTAGAGCAAAACATGTAGCATATTTTGGAGTGGAACTATATGCAATAAATTCTAGTAACAATCAATATTAATGTACATTGCTATAGATGTCACCGAAAAGTCTGAAATACAATATAAATAAGAATTCATACACATGCTTCCATTGATTTCAATGGGATTTACTTCAGATAAATACACGTAAGCTTCCAACCATAATGTCTGATATCAGTTATGTGGTAGTCTAGATATCAGTGTGGCTTGCATTTAAAAGTCACAAATTATACAGGATAAACTAATAATTGGAAGAGTAACAGTACCAGTAATACATAAATAGAAATTACAAAGATTTGAATCAGTGCTTTGTTAAAACCTGCAGACCCAGAAATTATAAGTGATTATATGTTTTCATTTATCTGTCAAAGGGATATTTAACCTGAAGTGCAATAAGGAAAAAAAAATAGTAAGAATCAACTTTATGAATATCTCCTTTAGTCTTCATGAAGTTTTCCATGATATGAAAATGGCGGCGGACATAAATTACAAGCTGAAAAAGTTACAGTTATTTTAATGTTCTTTGCAATCATGGCATTTTCCTCAAATTTAGTTAGAAGAATATTGATGGACAACTGCAATTGGGACTAGTGACTCAGTTGATAAGTGGTTGCTAGGTGGAAAATCACATGTCTTTGCTTACAATTTTACTTCCGCTTTTCCTCACTTTACAGGTCACCTTAAGATTTGTGGACTTCAATTCCTAGAAATCCTTAGCTAGCCATGAGCTGAACTCCACAAGTCTTGAGGTGGCCCAGGTTGGGCACCCCTGCTTTACAGTCTCAGAAGGATGTGACTCCCGTGCCAGGTGAGCTCAAGCAGCAGAGAAGATTTCTGTAACACAACTCGGGAAGATTTGCTTTTTAAAAAAGCAAATCTTATTGCCTTTCTTCTCCACTCCCCTGTCCTTTGGAATGCTCATCCCAGCGCTGGGATAATGATCAAGAAAAGAATTGATGTTTGTATTAACATTCACTGGAGAGGAAGGAAATGCAAGAGAATAAGCAGGCACACAATGGGGAATATGCATCAAAAGGAATATGTTAGCACCAGCTGTTTGCCTACTGTACTTGTGGCTGTGAGCCACAGTGACTTAAGAGACAAACAAAAGCCTTTACTAGGAAACTGATTAGGGTCTTGTCAATTTCAGGCAGTAGGTGCCAACTGGAGAGAGGTTTCTGATCAGCTAATTAAGGTCACAGAGCTGAGCGTAGCACTTTCTGAGGCACCCTGACTGGTAGAGAAAACCAGCTCAGGTTTTGTCTGTCTGAGGAAGAGAAAAAGAAAAAAAATGGATAAAGCACATGATAGCAGTGTTCTAATATCTCAGGGATTGCCCCAAAGACGAGGGAGTCAAGCTATTCCCTAAAGCACCTGAGGGTAGAACAAGAAGCAATGGGTGGAAGCTAATCAAGGAGAGAAGCAACTTAGAACTGAGGAGAAATTTCCTGACAGACCAATTAGTCAGTGGAACAGCTTGCCTCCAGAAGTTGTGAATGCCCCAACACTGCAAGTCTTTAAGAAGATGTCTGAAACAGTATAAGGTTCCTGCCTAGGCAGAGGGTTGGACTAGAAAAGCTCCAAGGTCCCTTCCAACTCTGCTATTGTATATTGTATACTGACTGCTGCACACCTGAGAGACTGAGTTGAATATTATAAATGCAGGCACTGATTGCAAAATTACTTTTTCACCTCCATGGTAACTGCAAACAAATGGTTTTCGAGGCAGTTGGTAAATGAGGGCTATCTGTAATCCACACTGTCATGAAAGGCTATATAGGAGGACTAAGATATGTGAAAACTATTTCGGTGTCTTCCAGATGCTCTATCCTTCCTGTCTAGATTTAGCTACAGCAGATAAAAACTGCTCTGTGATAATCATGGTTTTCTGAGTAATGGGATTGAGTAAAAAACAAAACAAAATGGTAACTGTGGTTCTGTTTTCAAGCTCTGCCTTTTTACATGTGTAAGAGAATAGGACAATTATACAATGCATGCACATAAGTGTACATTTGCACATGTCCTCAAAAGTCAAGAATGATTCTAAGACTGCTACTTAATATTCTGTCTGTACATGCACACAAGCAAACATTTGCACATGTATTCACCAGAAGTCAATAATAATCTAAAAAACTATTACTTTAACATTCTGCCTGTATTTTGTCCAACTCCAAGGGGCATACATAAAGTATATTTTCCTCACAACAATTATATGAGATGGATTGAACTGAGAGAGTAATTGCCCCAAAAAGTCACCCTGCCAGGTTATATGCCAAACATGATTAAAGCTCATATTCAATGGTTTCTAGTCCAGCCCCTTAACCGCAACTCCAAATTGGCTCCAATATTATTATGTGTATGGATCTAGTCATCTAAATAGAGAAACTGGATGGATAATTTTGGCTAGAGGAATTTGACAAATATGTATCACCCAACCCATGCTGGATCATTGTGGTAAGCCATAACTTCACTAAAGAGGGTGTCTGTGCATTCTGTCTCCATATCTGTTGATTGATGGGTGCCATCAAGTTGTCATTGACTGTTAGCAACCACATAACAGATTTTCTCCATGATGATTTGTCCCTAACCATGCCTTTTAGGTCTTTGAATGGTGTATCGATCACTGTATTTGCTATGCAGCTGGTTGTCACCTTCTCGTTCCTAAAGAAGGTAAGTCAGAATCGGGTGGGCTGCTACAGATTCACCCGAGTTCAGGAGAACCCGTAGCTAACATTGTGGCCAGTTTGGAAAACCTCCAAATCCCAACCCTAGCTGGCCCCTCCCCTCCCAGAAGTGTCCACATGGCCCATTTTGGATGCAAGGTAAGTAAGGAAGTTTGGGGAGAGGGGGAAATAGGCCTCCCGGAAGGTTTCTGGAGCCCAGGGGAGGCAGTTTTTGCCCTCCCAGAGGTCAAGGAAAGCCTCTGGAGCCTGGCAAAGGCAAAAATGCACCCCCCCGACCCCACTATGGTGCAGGAGGCTGTCTAGGCCATGCCCACCCCTGGCCATAGCCACCCAGCAACTGGGCAGAGAACCTATTGATGAAATTTTTGAAGTCCACCATTGGTCAGAATGTGTCTGAAGTAGCTCTTATTTCTTTATATTCTTTCTGGGTTATTTTATATTGCTTAAGAGATGAAAGGGAGATGGGAGCTAGCTGAGGAATAAATTGAATAGTTTGTTTTTCCTGCCTTCTTAGGTCACAGCTTGGAAAAAAATAAGAGAATATTATGTCTCTGGAACTCCACTGTAGAATATTTGTCAGATAATTTCTCTAGATGTTGAAATATGTCTTATTACGTTACTGTTAAAAGAAGTGGTTTGTATAATCCTAACAACCTTGGAGGAAAAGATAATGATAATTTATTTTCGTGAATGATCTGTTCTTGAAATCTCAGGTATTCCTAAGACTTTTGATGTTACAGTTCAAAGACAGCAATTCGATAAATAAACAATTTTCTTTGTTCATGCTTTTTGATGATCCTGCATGTAGTCATATACTATATTACAACAGGGAAAACCATAGCCTTGACAATTCATCACTTCATCAGCATTAATTTTGATATCCTTTTGTTAATAATAATGGCTACTGAATTTCTCAACATTTTTCTTTTTTTTAATTAGAAGATCTGATACTCTTCTGATGTGAATTGACCCAGTCCAGTCCAATTGACTGATTCCTAGAATATCAATATTCACTTTTGACATTTCTACTCCGACATCAAATTTCCCTTGGTTCATGGTTCTAGAATTCAGTGTACCAATAGTATTAATATCTTTGCAACACTGAACTTTCCTATGGCCACATTAGCAGGTGGACTGGACATCCTTTTCATTTTATTTCAGCCATTTCATAATTGTTATTGTTGTTCATATGTACTCTCTGAGATTTCTCAGTAACTTTTTGGATATCTTCTGATCTAGGAATAAGGGATGGGGCTGATGGGATCATCATTGGGATACGCATACACTTTTACCAGTACAAGAGAGCAATCCATGTAGAGCAGCGGTTCTCAACCTGTGGGACGCGACTTCTTTGGGGGTCGAATGACCCTTTCACAGGGGTCCCCTAAGACCATTGGAAAACACATATTTTTGATGGTTTTAGGAACTGAGACACTGCTCAATTCCTAAGCCATAAAACCAATTTTATGGTTGGAAGTCACCACAACATGAGGAACTGTATTAAAGGGTCGCACGGCATTGGAAAGGCTGAGAACCACTGATGAAGAGGACTGTTATGTGACCTTTTAAAAAATCCTCAATTTTATTATTGTAAACTGTCTACAGTAGCCCCATGGCATGTTAGGTGGAAAATAAATTTAACAAATAATATTTTTCAATGAGTAAATAACACCAATGAGAAGAAACATTACAATAAAACAGTGGTTTTACTATTATTACTATTATATTGGTATTATATCCAAGCATCATGAACTGAATAAGTTATACATTTGAACACTGTAACTCTTTACCATTTTGAACGTGTTCTGGATTGGAGAACAGTCTCTGAATTTGGAAGGAGACCAACTTCTTCATAGATTCAAGTCTGACTTTGAAAAGAGTTATTTATTAAAATCTGCTGAGTTTATTCTTGATCTTGATCGAGTCCCTTTGGGGAGAGGGGGCGGTTAACAAATCTAATAAAATAAAATAAATAAATAAATTGAAGAAAAAACATCATAGTATACAATAGATCAGGGGTCGGGAACCTACGGCTCGTGAGCCAGATATGGTTCTTTTGATGGCTGCACCTGGCTCACAGACAAATCTTTAATAAAAAAAGAGGAAAAGAGGAAAATTTCCTCCCACCAGGAAAATTGGTCATTGGGGTCCCACACTGAATGGCGCACCGTGGAACCGTCTGGTGGAGAAGGAGATGCCAAAACCGCAATCGGCCCCTAGCATTCGCCTCAATGCACGGAGTCCGCCAAGTGCCACTGCAAGTGACTGCAGCTCCCAGCCAGAGCCAGCTGTGCTCTAATGCCTAACCCGGGAGACTGCCTTCCAGATCTGCTCACCCGGGCTGGAGATCAGCCCGGGGCCACCCCCTTGCCTTCCCCCTATTGCATGGCTCTCACGGAATTACATTTTAAAATATGTGGCGTTCCTGGCTCTCTCAGCCAAAAAAGGTTCCCGACCCCTGCAATAGATCATAAGAAATAGAAGGAATAGGAGCAAACAATTAAGAAAACACAGGCTTGACATGATCACCCTTTTTTTCTTTTGGTTGCAAGGAAATTGAGATTATGTATTTGGTGCTACTCACAAAATTATTTAAATGTAGTTGAAAGGATTCAATTGGAACTTTAACTCTGAACACTGTTGTCCTGTTCAAAGATCAGCATCTTTTGACGAGAGACTGATACAATGCTCTGGTCCAGGGTAAGAAACATGCACTCATTCTCATATGTCTTCATGGCTACATTTATAGTTTTATTTAGAACAGATGCAGAACAAATGCCTAACAGCCCAAATTAAGACTATTACTGGTATTTGCTGAATCACGATGTGTTTTTTTCATCAGAGCACTGAAGTCTGAAAGATCTATTATGTAGAGGGAAATGGGAAGGCTATGTTGATAAGAAACTAATGGTATGTTAGACAGAATGATGAAGGGCTGGGAAAAGTTGAATTGTTGACCAGAGTAGCTTTCAAACAAGAGGATTAGGGTATTCATTTAGTATTTGCATCTGATGTTAAGACTTTCTGTTGCTTGTTGGTGCATATGTCACAGGATAAGCAATAGCCATTATGAAAAGAGAAACTAATTCTATAATTGGGATCTAGCAAAGGTAGATAATAGATGGAAAGGATGGATGATATATGGAATTTCTTGGAGACTTCCAACTTGCCTGAATCAGACAGAATAGTTAGGAATCAGGAGTATGGGAGTTGTTATTGGTGGATCATTAACTGGAGAGTGTAGGAAGTTGTTATCAACAGCTGCCTTTACAGTTTGTGAATCTGGAATGTCAGAATGAATACTTTATTTTCTTCAGGAACAGAAGACTGGTTTGAAGCAGGCGTACTTACTTTGCCTAGCTGAAATGCAATTAAACTACTGTCATCTAAGTACAAGATGCAATCAAACTACTGTCATCCAACAAATTTATGTGCTTTTCTTTTTATTGGCCATGTCATGACAACTCCTTTTTTTCTTGTATGTCCCCATAACATTGCCTTCATCGGCTAACCAGTCTGAACCTGTGACAGCTTTAAATGGACCTTAGCTATATCCAGTATTAAAGTAGTGTTTCCCCTCTTATTCCTGTGCATATGTTATCATGGATGTAATCTAACAAATTCAATCCTCATTCTTTTGGCAGTTTGCTCAGCTGATCCCCAAGGATGGGATTGACCCATGTCCTATTTTAGGACCCTTAAGACTGGCGTAGTCAAACTGCCTCCACTCTGGTCCCTGGCATGGTTCTCCCAAGACATTTTAATTTGGACAACAGAAGACTGCTTCCTTCAGACTTCTATTTCTGCCAGGCTTCTGAGCTGATGTAGCTTGGTGACCTGGACTTTGAAAGAAAGATGACTCTAACAGCTGAGGATGGAAGGGTGGAGAAACTGCAAATCACAGTAGAAGGGACACTCATATCTACAGTCCCATCACTCTGTCAGCAATTTGGCAAGGTATTCTAAAACATGGATTTTGAACTCTTCTGTGTTATCGGTGAGAATCTCCCTTCTGTTGCAATATGCAACACTTCCATTGCTCCCTCCACAGCATACACTAGTAAGGTGTTAGGAGACAGATGAGAAGTGCCGAGAGAGTTTTTATGGTGCAGTGGGAGGGGGCTCCCACACTGTGTCATGCAACCAGATTGTTCTGTGTTGCATTTGGAGTCTTCCTCCAATTATACAATTTAGTTCCTTCCACTTTATGCTAGCAGACGTAGTGAATTGGGTGATGCTATTCATCTGTATTGTAGAGCTCTCTTCTCTTGCCTCCATCAGCCAAGATATAGACCAGGTTTTAAAATTTTGAATTTGTGTTTCAGACTTGAGAAGTGGGAACTGTAGTTAAAGATCAAGAGACTGCAAATGGAACAAATGTATGTGGTTTTCTTTTTATCAAATCCTGAATTGATCTAGCAAAGCATTATGCAAATTAGCAACTTTGAAGCAAGATAATGTCTCAGAGTTGTAGTTCAGTCTTTCCAAATTGAGAAGTGAGCTTACTGCCATTTAAGGAAAAGTATCCATGCCTAACAACCTAATACCAAACAAGTTGATTTTGCTATGATTTAGCTTATAGAGTATCAGAAATTCTTGCTGATTTCCTAGTTACAGGTTAATCCACCTATTTTTTAATAGGTCAGGTAGTAGGAAGTAGACAGTAGACTACAAATTCAAAACTCTTCATCAAGTGTATCAAATAGGATTTACAGAACTGCTATACCCCCCCCCCCGCCGCCGCAAGGCTATCATATATTGCAGCCGAGCTCTGCCATGTTGAAAAATGGAACTTCCTCATTTCAAGTAAAACTAAATCTGAGTACTTTATACATGCCTAAGTCAATTGGTGGGGTCATTTGCAAATATCACATAATGCATAGCAAAAAGTGAGAGTATCCAAGGACTGGATGAAGATCAGAGCACATAAGTTTTGGGGTCAGTGAGACCCTAGTAGTAACCAGGCTTGAGGATCCAATGTCTTTGGATCTTACAACACTTACCTATCAGGCAGGGTTGGGTAGCTACTTGCATTACTGCTGGTTCGATGTACAAAAATTTTGAACTGGTAGGAATCCACCTCTGCTATCAGATCAAAGTATCTGAATCAATGACCTTGGTCAGGATCCCATTGTTCTGCCACAAATAACCTAATTAAGCAGACATTGAATAAGACATTATTATCGTACAGCAAAACTCTATCTACTGATGCAGTTGTATTTTGAGGTTAGGGAGAAAGATGGACAATAATTTCTAATATCCGCCTCATAATAATCAAGTCCTGAAGAGGAGTGAAAAAATAAACGTAGTCCGATATTTAGCCCATAGTTAAAGAGCAAGCAAACAATTTGTACAGGTTTTTTTTCTGTTAGCAAAGATCCGGTACTTAAATTTTGTCCTCTGTTCATAGATTTATGTTAGAAAGTTCTCATTAATCAGGGCAAAGTGTCAACAGTGCATTAAGAGTTTAAAGAATAAACTGTAGCATATGCGGGAATTATGATATGACTCTCTACAGTATAACTCTAAATACAAAGTTGTAAGTATGACATATTTTCATGGTAAATTTAAGAAAGAATTAAATCTGAACTCTATTCAGATGGTGTTCAACGATTTAATCTCCACTGGGAAAAAACGGCAATATATAAAACTCATGCTGTATATAGCTAACATGATTTGGAGTCTATATGATTATCAACCTTGCCTTAATGTATTAGTATAAGCTGTTTTTTTCCCAGTGATTTGGCAAACAGAAATCTACAAAGAAAGATTGCAGGATTTGAATAGCCAACTGCTGTTGAGTGAAGGTTAAAATAGCAACCAGTGGAGATTGGAGACCAACATTGTGAAAAGATTATACTACTTAGAAGTTAAACTAAGGAATAGCACGTTGAAAACCAAATAACTTAACACCGTTCCATATGTTCTTGACTTAAAATTGTAATACAGTCCAAGGGATAAATCTTCAGGATTGACTGTGGAAAGTCAGGGTTCACAGTTTTATTCAAGCATAGATTGAATAGCTTTGAGCAGATTGATATCTTTTGAGTACCTTCTCTTTCTCACAGTGAATGAATGATGTACTAGGCATTTTCAACAGAAATGCATAAATTCCAAGGAATGCTTTATGCTACCTGGCTGATAAGAAAATATGGGATTTGGGCGTTTAATTTCCCATATGGAAATGTTCCCTTAGAAGGAAGAAGGATTATTGGTTGGCACTGATGGAAGAATCATAAAACACAAGAGAGAGATAAGAAATAGCAAAAAAAAAAAAAAAGGAATAAAAGTGTGTATATGGCTACCAAATAAACTAGCTTTTCGCAAAGCTTTAAAAAGCTTGACTATGTACCCAGGCTAGGGACTCAGAATATGTGAAGGGCTCTGTTACTTGGCTTTACTATCAGTTGATTAATCCTCACTGCTGTTGTTTATTTATTTTGTGGATGTTTTTAGTATTTGGATGTCTTTTACATTGTTTTAGATTTGTAAGACATCCAGAGTTACTTGATTGAGGTGGGGGGAAGGGGGCTATAGAAACTGACTAAATAAATAAAATAAGTACATAAATAGAATATATTTAGAGAGCTCTATCTTTGAAGATTTATAGTTTCATCAAGAAAAATATGGACTGGTAAACTTGATTTGGGTTGGACCAGGTTTACATTGCTAAAGACTTATTAGTTTCCGGGCAAATCCAGATAAGCGTCCTGAAGACCTCACAGCAGAAGATGCATTAAGGGACAAAGTCTCTGTTGCATAAATAATCTCCAGGGATTAAAGAGAATTGAAGGCCAAACGTTTACCAACCAAAGAAAAGCCAGCTGACAGCCTGAGTCACAGAGGAAAAATTGCCACCAGCATCTATAAACACTTCTTAAACTCTGAATTAGGAAGTGGGTAGAATATACTGTAGAAACAGCGAAAACCATCCTCACAGTGCATATATATTCAAGTAGAAAGTACTTAAATGAAAATAGGTAGAAGGAAAATTTCACTTACTCTGCAATTTGGAATTCAAGTGGTTATGCTCATCTAAAAATGGGAAGAAGAAGATGGGTTGTCATTCTAGCTATAAATAACTTGCTAACTCTGCTACGAAATGTAACTTGGGAAACAAAGTAAGTGTGGAACTAAAACTGCTTGCTTGCTTCTTTGCTTGTGTATCTGACTGTTTGAATAAAAGGGGAAAAATTCCTGAAATATTATTTTGTTCTGAGTTACTATCAAATTCTGTGACCTTACTGAAAGCTTCAATTAGAGTAAACATTTACTATTTTTGTAAAAGAGGGTGAATGAGCCTAAGAAATTAAAAACCCATATGAAGTCAAGATTAGTGTTTGATAATAAATGTTTAGATTTAGCCAGAAGGTGTGTTATAAAGCCTGCTTTTGATACTTGAATTTATTTATTTAACAATACTTATAGAAGAAAATAGTTGTAACTCAGGGTTAACCTCTGGGGTTCTTGGTCCTTTGAGCTGGGTTGATTTCTTGCAAACGTTTCATTGCCAAACTATGTAATATCATCTGTTAACTTTTGGTAATTGAGTCTCTGAAGTTGTTTGTTTTTGGAGGCTGCTTGTATTTCTATTTCTTACTGCTCTGTGGGTGCAAAACAATGGCCTCGTTTAATGTGATTCCTTCTTCCCTGGAGAGGAAGAAGACACAGGTATATATACTAAGTTTTTGTAAGGAATGTTCTAATCACCCATTAGACAAAGTTTCTCAGATCTGCTCAGAGTTAGAATCCTATTGGATGAGTCCATGTTAGTTAACCAAGGCATTGTCTTGTCCTGGACAACATATTTTAGATTGCTAACCGGGCCATTTGTCCTATAGATTGGTGTCTCACCAGGTCAATTAAGGCTGCCTAGAAGATGATATATGGTGAATGCATCCTTGAGTAAAGGAATGATTACATCTTCCCTGAAGGAGGAAGTGGTGTGGCTCCTCTTTTTAAATTCATTGCTGGATGGTCCCAACAATTTCATCTAGTTTCCAACTTTCCTGGCTACTCTGACTTATTTTCAGCGAATCCAAGATCTATTTGCTACCAACGAAAAAGAAATTAGAAACACATTTTGCTCTTATCAGAAGCATTGCAATTTATTTGAAGAATATACATAATCATTTTTTTTCCTGATGGGATTGGTACAATAATAATCTTCAGTGAAAATTTTTAGAAATAAATTAATTGTGACAACTGAGTCAGAAGTCCACAAGTCAGTTCATACAAGATTGCTAGGCAAAAGAATAATTCGATTCAATCCATTACAAATCAAAATAATGACAGTTGCAAATGGAATAGGCAAATGCTGTGAAGTCCTGATTTTTAAATACAAGGCACAAAGCTTGTGAGACTAAGGATTATAAAGAGGTTGGGTTTTTTTTTTTTACACTACTAGTGCTGTTTATTGTCCTTTTTCTATCCAAGGGCTCAGGACACACAGAGTCAAATTAAGATTCACAATTTTCACTTTCCGAGCTAAAATCTACTCACATATACACATACTCATTCATATAGCCCAAGGCCTAGTGTCTCAACAAGATTTGAGTTCTACAAGAATCAGAGCGGGACATCTACTAAGTGGAGTACCTAATTCTCTGTTTTAGCAAAAGACTACAGTTCCCATTTACTTTTATAAATTTACCATTTTATTTGTTTGGACACATGGCACAAGAGCATATATGTATAGGAACCATCCAGTGGTGGGATTCAAAATATTTACTACCGGTTCTGTAGGCATGTCTTTGTGGGCATGGCAGGGGAAGGTTACTGCAAAATCCCCATTCCTTCCCCACCCTACTAATCTGCTTTTCAGCTCTGTTCTCCTGTTCAGGGCAACAGTAGAAGATCAGCTGGGAAGCTAGAAGGCAGTGGGGGCATGGCCAACCTATTTGTCAGTTCTTCAAACGACTCAAAATTTCTGCTACCAGTTCTCTAGAACCTGTCAGAACTGGCTGAATACCACCTCTGGAACCACCCAATAAGTACCTACGATGGTTACATAGTCACATTGATTGTGGAGATTATCAAAGCTGTTTTCTAACAACTGGACTAACCAGCCATGTAAGCTCTTAAATTGTTCCAGGCAAAGGAGCCTATCTAAGACTTATGGCTGGTACTTATTAACGCTTTCCCATTAGCAACTCTCAAAGAGAGTATTACTCCCAAGGAGTCCGCCTTACAATCTCGTCTACCAGTGTACTTCATCTTATTGCTTCTCCATAAGAGGGCCATTATCTCCTGGAGGATTCAGAGACTGAGATGCTGGGGCACATGGCCTAAAGATGAAAGGAGTAAACTTTACTCCAATCCTTCGCTGGTGCCTGGATTCATGAGTAAAGGAGCTCCTAAAGGCCATCTTCTTGTTCTTCATCTTGCATTTTTCTCAGCCCTGAATTGGTTGCAACAAATGAGAACAATATTGGATTAAAATATAAAGAGTTCCAATTCCATCTCAATCGTATGTAGTCATAGGTCATTTATTTTGGGTCTTATTTAAGTAAAATCCATAATGATGGAAAAATAAGTTAAATATTATTCTACAATAATAAAGCTATGTTCTAATTATTTATTTTTATTTATTTGTATCACGTTTTTATAAATAACTAAAGGCAGTCAACATATCCAGTATAGCCTTTTCCTCCTATTTTCCCCACAACCAACCGGTGAGGTGGGCTGGCCTAAGAAAGAGTCATCCAAGGTCATCCAAATGGCTTTCAGGGTTAAGGTAGAATTAGAACTCAGTCTCCCATTTTCTAGCCTAACCATTAGGCCAAACTGGTTCACCTAAAATTTTTAATACATTTAAATTAATACTTAATACAGTTAATATTGTAATATTAATTACAATACCCAATATAAAATAATTCCTGATTTATATACAGCATTGACCCATCAAATATGCTCAGCTGTTGTTAAAACATTTCCAGGTTGACTTGGAACTAGCACAGAAACAGAACACTGTTGTAATAGGCACTGCCATGTCTAATGGGGGGGGGGGGGAAAAAAA
>JAPKID020002413.1:0-13352 GCA_026931265.2 Tropidonophis doriae | reverse complement strand
AACCAATAAAACCTTTTTTTTGAAAAAAAAAAAGAAAAAAGAAAAAAAAAGAAAGTAACCTTACTGAACTCATTATATCATAACCAGGCAATACACTTTCCTTTTCTTCACAATGCATGCTATCATTTGCCAAATACACATACCATTGGAGTATTTCAGGGTTGGGACATGAGCATTGTTTTGTCTTGCTAAGACTATAAATTGTTTGTTGTGAAAGCTTTTGGACACAAAACAAGCCATCTGTTTTCTTCACAGATCTCTAAATGATACATTTACTGTCTATTAGGAGTTAAATGCTTTGAGCTTTGCAGCCTGAGTAATATTCTTTCCTTTCTGTGATCACAAGTGGTGCTATGTTTTTGTACACTTAAAGATCTCCTGCTAAATGGGTTAGACATTGCAGAAAGCCTGGCAGAAGCATATTTGAGTAGCAGCATAGGCCTAGAATATGACTCAAAAGTATATGAAGCGATCATCAGCTGGATTCATTCCATGCCTAAGAGGTCTTTAAATCTTACACATGTGTCTTGTGGTCCCATAGTTGAAGGGAGGGCGAAGTATAAATATACTTACAGAAATAATCCATCAACATTGAATTGGTTGGGTTTTTTTTCAGCAGGAGTCATCCTCTAGTAGAGAAGAAAAGAAAAACTCAAATGTTTAGCAGAGCACACTCAAAATTGGAAGATATAACAAAATTCCATCTTGATGTCATCATATAAACCACACAGAATAAGATTAGGTCTACCAGTCTGGGCAGCAGAAAGCTGAACACTCAGTAAAGAGCTCTGACACTCTTAACCTGGCATCCTCCTTAATTAGAGTTTATGCAATAAGCAGACAACAAAAGCAAATGATGGAACACAAGATACAAGAAGAACGGACATCATGGTCTTTGTAGGGAGGAGTTGTTTTTCCTGCTGTCACACTTGTTTTCTTTGGCTCTAGCTTTCCCATGTGAACCTTTTGCATTGGATGCAAGATTAGATTAGAAATAAGAAACTCTGAATTATGCAGAGTTCAGAGATAGAGACATGAGAAATTAAAGCACTTCCTATCACAAAATGAAAACACTAAAAGCATTGGTGCATATATTCAGGTTCGTTTTTAGTTCTTTTTCCTAGCCAAAGCTAACTGTTGTTGCGCTTCTTATAGATTCCTTTCAACTTTAATGGACATTTGCTATGCTGATTTTAGTTTGCTTGCATTTTCTTCACAGCTGGGATTATAAATCTGAATTATTTGTTTGAATGGAATTTAACATTCTCAGTTATCGAGCCTTTCCTGATCATTTGATATTTTTGAAAATGCTATGTTAAATGAGATGTTTGTGCTAGTTTGACTTAGGCAGCCACAATATAATGTTTGAGCCCTGGGTGATGGAAAGGACTGGTTTATCACCAGAGTTGTGAGCCACATTCATCATCTGTATGCTTGAGGTGAAAAAGTGAAAAGAAAAAAAATGCATTAATGAAGAAAATGCAATTACATTCATTCACAGGCTTGGAAGAAATCTCTAGTAAAAAGGCAGGTACAGTATGTTACTTTCCCAAGGATTCAGAAAATTGCAAAACTGGTAATGGATGCTACAAAAATGCAAAGTTTTCCAGCTTTGAAGATAGAAATAGCATAGTTGATAAAGTCAATTTGACTTTTCCATAAAATGCAGAAAGCAAGGATAGATAAAGACATCTATGGAAGCAATTGAATGGAGGGTGGGAAGGTGGGAAACTACAAGTATTTTCTAAGTTTAAAAATGTAAAGCAACTGAACATAAAACCTGATATTTTTCTATTAACTAATATTGCTAACACTGTAGGGAAAGAGCATCACATCTTAACATGAATTATTGGAATTAAACTTGCTTTAAGAATGGAAGGATACTGTAAAAGCAAGGACCATGATAGGATAGGTAATTCTTTGTAGGCTTCTGGAATGTATGAATAAGCATAAAAACTAATGATTGTATATCCTTCTTAAGATCACATAAACAAATTATTTGATATGACTCTCAACTCTGAAAAAAGAAGTAGGAAAAATGCTGTCGTCATTAAAAACAATGCACTTTTGCATCTCAGACTTTGTGGAACTCAGGAAACAAAACTATAGACAAGATATGTGGTGTTCCTTCTATATTGATGGAATCTGACATACATCAGCCAAATTGGTCAGATATGCTGTCAAAAATGGTTCAGATATGTTTAAATCATGTGAGAAAGGGAGATAACACACGAGCAAAATCCATGTCTATTTGACTTCATCTTATTCTGCATCTTTTACTGGCATAAAAAAAAATCAGCTCCAGAAATATATCTCCTGTTGATTTACTTGGAAGAAATACATATTTAAAAGAACAGCATCATTTATTTGATAGAGGAGAAGGCATCACATATTACAATTCCCAGTAATGACACTCTAGCAATATAAGTGTATCACATATAGGCATCTGGCTTTATATTGCTCAGACATATAATTCACTAGAATTAATTTTAAAGTAATTAAATTTTGCACCCAAAGGGAACATTTCCCAAAACAATTGTTTCCAGAGGACAACTGGGAACTTTAACAACAGCAAATCGTTCTTTGTTCAGCATCCTTACAGCCATTTGTCAAACAACAATATCCCAACTGCAATGTTCATGAGGGTCCAGTTGGATATCTTGACACAGTTAAGCCTCTGAAGGAGAGAAGTGGCCATGTTAGATTTGCTGCAATAATTCCCACTCCCTTCCACATCTTGCTTTAGATTGTGTCTTATCTTACCTGTATAACTTTATACCCCTCCATCACTGAGTACTGTGGATGAGGTTACCTTGCAGAGAAGGCAGCCATCCCCACATGTATCTGTTATGACATCAGCAGGATGATGAAACATGCCTGGAAAAGTGATTCCATGGAGGACTAACAGACTAAGCATCCGGGCAACTGCTGTTGAGATTTCTTCTAAATGCATGAAATATCATCCTTCACCTTTTGGAAAAAATCTCAGTGGGCAGTAGGCCATTTTAGTCACAGCTTTGCTTCTCAGTGACTAAATCAATGACTATGCTTAGAATCTCAGTTCACAGATTCTTGTGAGCATGTTGGCCATATCTGGATGTCTAGAACAGAACAAAATGAAATCACCAACATGAAATTCCATTACGACAGCCTTACATATATATATATATATATAATCGCCAAGGAATGGAGGCTGGATATGCAAAGTATGAGCTGTAATCCGTCATTCAAGTGGTGCCATTCTGTCTTCAGACTTTCTTTCCTTAGCACAAAAACCTCCCAAACACTGACATTCTCTGGCTACTGGCTATTGCTAATTTTACTTTCCCTCTGTCTCTGTTTCCTGTCCACAGACCTTTTCCCAAGAGGCAAATGGCTCGTGGCACATCATATTCCATGCAATTCACACAAAAAAACCCTGCAATCTCAACAGCAGCTGCCAGTGTGCTTCTGCGTAGTCTTCCATGGGATCACTGTACCAGGCAGGCTGCACCATCCTGCCAATTTCAATTGATAATGATAGGACATAGTAAGAGGCATGGCCCTTACTGCTTTATTGGTGGAGCAATTTCCACTATACATGTATTTCCACTACACATGTATTCTTGCAGGCTGCAATTCCAGGGAATTGTTTGGTATTCCCATACAAGTCTTTCTCTTTCAAGATCAACTTTTCTTGACCCGCAATGTGGTTTTGCCATGTATGTCATTGTGCTTTTGTTGATAATGGATGATCGATAGGTTGCTTCTGGAATTTGGTCAGGATGAATCTAGGAACTTTTTCAGACTGTGTCTTGAAAGCAAGCAAGCTTTTTCAGGCACTGAAATGAGATATATGTTTCTGTCAGGATCCTGCGGCAGGTGGATTGGAATATGTAATGGGAAGAATTAAAAGTAGGACGATAAATAAAGCATAGTGAGTCCTGCCAGGAAATACCCTGAAGAATTTGTCTAACTGTGATCATGGGATCCGGTCCCCTAATTGTCAAAGAGCAATGAATCAAAAAGAATGATTGATTGGGTCATGCAGAGGTCTATTGTCCATGCAGTATTCTGATAAGTACAGCTGTGCAAAGCTATGAATTAATATACCTGCACTCCCTTTATCAAATGTCCTTTTTCTGAGCTTGTGCTGGGGCAAATATTTCAAGAATACTGTTATGGATTTTTAATGAACTTAGACCAAGTTTATAAAAAAGCCATATCAGTATTCTTGAAATATTTTCTATAGGAAACATGAGGTTTTTTAATTCCAGTATGGAATTAAGACAGTTTCTGACTTATTAGCAGAAGTGTTTGAGTTCTGGATTTGGAGGCAGAGACTAAAAACCCATTTCCCTTAATGTGGCTTTAGTATTTTGTAAAATTTGCCCTAAGGGCCTCAGAGATCTCCTTTGTTTATTTGTTTGTATCTAAGGCATGATGGCTTATGTTTTTATACGTATTCTAGACCTGCAAACTACCATCACTATCCCTTCCAACTTCTGTTTCTCATTTCCTGCTTTCCATTACCACATCTCTTGCTTCCCTGACTCTATTTACACTTCACAGATGATGGAGGAAGCTGAAGTCACCGTCCATCTCTCTGCTTTAGTCTGTTTTGTCCTCATTATTGTGGACTTTTCTCTAGCCTTTCTCCCAGGAGGGCAATGTATTTCACTAGGAACAAAAATTTTGGGCTCATAAGTCAAGGGCTACCAGCATTTGTTCTTGTTGCCAGCCATTCATTTGGAGCATAGGATACAAAAGGAAAGAAAACACATTGCCCTCCTGGGATAAAGTTTAGAGATCTATTCAGAGAGAAAAATCTATGCTAAAGAGGACGAACAAATCCTAAGCAAGAGATGGATGGTGACTTCAGTTTCCCTCATCATCTCTGAAGTATGAATAGGGTTAGTGAAGCAAGAGATGTGGTAATAGAAAACAGTAAATCAGAAACAGAAGTTGTTGTTTTTTGCCCCATTTTATGACCTTTCTTGCCACGGTAGTTAACTGAGTCACTACAGATGTTAATTTAGTAACATGGTTGTTAATGAATCTGGCTTCTTCATTGACTGCTTGTCAGAAGGTCACAAAAGATGATCACATGATCCAGAACATTGCAACTATCATAAATATGAGTCATTAGTTGAGAGTTTGAATTTTGATCATCTGACTATGGAGATACTGCAACACTTGTGAGTGTGAAAAACAGTCATAAGTCACTTTTTTCAGTGCTGAAAACTATTGTAAGATGAGGATTACCTATATCCAAGGCCTGGCAGAAGGCAATGTGATGCATGATATGGGAATGATATTCTGTGGTCGTATTGTATGTTGTTTGCGCTGATCCAAGAGAGTTCATTGGTAGTGTATCCCCATCATTGTTGATTCCCTGCAACTATTGGGGTATATGACTAGCATTCTCACTGACTCCATTCCTTATGGGTGGTTTGTTTTTCTGCATTGGTTTTGTATATTCCAAAATTTCTGTCCCATCCCAGTTGGATTGCACTTAGTTGTAACAAGTGGCTGACTCCTAAATTCAATCATTCCATTACAGATTTCTCCAGCTTGTTGTTATCCATTGTTTTGAACTGTTGTCTTTAACCAGATTTGGAAGCTCTCAAAATTCTATTTACAGACATAAATGCAAAGCAAAAGAACAGTTTATGTAGGAAAATATTGACTTAATATAGAATGAGTGAATGAATGACTGAATGAATGAATGAAGGAGTATGTTTTTTTAATGCTTGCTTCTTTTTCTTCTTGTTCTATTTAGACATGAAGAGGATTGCCAGATTGATTTTCCCACTCATTTTTTTGCTGATTTGTGAGGTGAATGGACAGAGGCGCACCAAACCTCCGAAGAAGCGCCCACGTCCTTCAGTCCCTGAGCCAGTTGAACCGACTGACTTCCCTCCACCTCTGCCCCCAGGACCACCCTCAATTTTTCCCGATTGTCCCCGAGAATGTTTCTGCCCCCCAGATTTTCCTTCAGCCATTTATTGTGACAGCCGCAACCTGAGAAAAGTCCCACTCATCCCACCCAGGGCCCAATATGTGTACCTACAAAACAATTTCATTGACAAGCTCTCTGAAGAATCTTTCAAGAATGCAACAGGGCTGCGGTGGATCAGTTTGGACAATAACCGCATTGATTCAGTTGGATCACAAGTATTACCTAAGTTGGATAACCTTGTCTTTCTGTACATGGAAAAAAATTTCCTTAAGGAAGTGCCCGGCAACTTGCCTCCAAATCTTGAGCAACTTAGGCTGAGCAGAAATCGTATCTCCAAAATCCCTGAAAATGTTTTCAGCAAGTTAGATCACCTCCTCCTGTTAGATCTTCATCATAATCAGCTGGATAATGGAGACTTCAAAAAGAATACTTTCAAGGGGCTCAAGAACCTCATGCAACTCAACCTGGCTCATAACCGGCTAAGTAAGATGCCTCCTGGGGTTCCCAAAGCCATTCACCAGCTCTTTCTTGATGAGAATCAAATTGATAATATCCCCAACAATTACTTCAAAGATTTCTCCAATTTGGCCTTCATCAGGCTTAACTATAATAAACTGTCTGACAAAGGATTGCCTATCGACACTTTCAACATCACCAATTTGCTGGTTTTGCATTTGGCATACAACAACCTAACCAGCATCCCCTACATCAGCCCCAAGCTGGAGCACCTCTACTTGAATGACAACTCAATTCAAAGTGAGTTGGCACAAGTGTGTAACTGGTTAGACCTACAAGAAATCCCATTTGCAGGGGAGAAGGGAAGTGGGAAGAGGTAGATTATCTCATGACTCAACATTCATTTTAAAACTCCAAAATGACTTACTTATGTTGATGCTTCCAAGGGAACTTCAGTAAGAAATCTTATTTTCCCTCCTTGTTCTTAAGTCATTACTCCATGGGATTCCACGAAATTATAAATTCCATCTTGCCCAAAGCTGTAACTTTATGACTGTTAGAACAGATGACTGAAGAGAACAGGGTGGGTGGGTACAGAGAAGTCAGACTGAGAGCAAATTGTTCTTTTCCATGCAAATTGTACTATTTCCATATAAAGAAACATTTAAATCTTTCCATATAACAAAAATGGAAATTATTTTTTTTATGTTTCTTTGATATATATAGAGAGAGAGAGGAAGGGAGGGAAAAACTCAGCACCCATCCGTTTACTTTTCTGTGCTCTGTCAATCTATAGCTAATAGATTTTGGCTTGGAGGAATGACTCATTTTCCTAAGACTCTTCTCTTTGCTGAGAAAGCACTGCAAAATCAAAGCAATTTTAATTTGTTTGCGTACTATTTTTACATTAATTTAAAATAATGAGTGACTGTGTAAAGGAGTATGGAGAGAAAATATCATTGAGTTTTCACATTTTCTTTCTTTAAATGTGATTTTTAAAAAATCAACATATATTTCCCATACTATTGGGTAAAGCCGTAGTAATTTCATACATTAGTTTGTATCCTTCAGAATTCACCAACATCGTTGTAGAAAAATAAAACATTTATTCTTCCTGTTCCCAGGAATATGTTCAGCAGGAGTTCCCAACATCTGTTGCCTTAATTGAAAACATCTGCATTTTAGAAATGCAGAATTCCTTCCAGAATGTTTTAACAAGGAAGTAATAAAGAAAATAATGAGCCGCTGTACTTCAAACCAACCTCAAAAGCTTGGGTTTTTCTTTCAAGTTAAATTTTTGGCAACTGTAGGCCAATAAAATGTCCTTATAAGATAGGCCTCATATAGGAAGGACCTGAATCCTTCTTCAAACTCAGAATTTCAGTAGACAATCATAACACTCTTTAATATCTTAAAATTAAAATATGGTGATCGACGGTAGTAGTCTGCAGTACTATACTCTAATCACTGCGCCACCGGAGACCCTATATCATTGCAGACAAGTGGTTATTCAGTCTCTTCTTAAAAGCCTCCAATGATGGAGCACCCACAATTTCTGAAGGCAAGCTATATATATTCCATAAATGAAATAATAGAGCCTAATTTTTAAACACTTCATTAAATCATGACCGCATATCAATCAGCTTTTCTGCTATATTGAAAATAGCAGCTCATTAAACAAAAGTAACCATATGTAGTTGATTAAACTTTGTACATCTGGGGTTGCATTGTCTTTCCAACACTGAAAAGTAATTATTTTATTGTGTCCCCACCCCATCCTCCATACACATAGTACTTGATAAAGCCAGCAATCTTCTAATACGGCATGTTCCAGATTTATAATTCCAAAGTACATTCACAACGTACTGTTTGATGATGACATTGCCATATTAGTAAACCTATGGTTATTAAACCAAATTAGGAAAATCCATATCATATGATTAACTGTCCCCTCATCCTTTTTTATACTTCCAATATAATGCGATTGACTGACAACTTCTTTTGAGACCCTGGTGTGTATAACCGTGAATAAGAATAATTTGTGGAATTAGTCTCATTTTAAGAACATACAAAATGTACTTAATATTAGTGACATAAAGTATAATGATGGTTACATCTTGATTGCTCCATGCCTTTAACAAAGCTGTTTGAACAGAGTAGGATTATCTTTTATGTGCTAAAAAAAAAATTGAATGATCACTTACTAGAAACAAACAACTACAGTTTTCCTGTTTCTGTTTGTTGTTATGTTTAATGATCATGCGTTTTTTTGCAGTCCAGACAAAAAAAATCCAAAAGAAGGGCCCAAATAAGAGGTATACCAGAAGCAGAGCGAAGTAGAGAGAAAGAGGGAGAGGGGTGAATTACCACTACTGCTGTCATTCCCAACCCAGCCAATGTGTTGGAAACAGACCTTGAAAGTCCTGGAGGCTTCCCCAGTGCTTGCTGTAGGATGGTTTCTTCCTCTTCTCCCTCTTATTTTTTCCTCTATGTGAATGAATAAGAAGGAAAAGGATAGGTATATCCATCTGAAAAAACTATGTGACCATCTTTAACCAATCAAGTCTAAACGGACACAAACCATCTGGCATGGATTGTGTTCACACGTATAAAGGGGTTGGAATCATGATACCATGATGCTATCTTGCAGATTTTGATCCCCCAATCAATTGTGTCAACTCAATCAGTGCCCCACCCTCTTTGTGCATGGGTATGGTCTACTATCATACTGCTGAACTAAATAATGTGGAATGTGCTATCAGATCAGGGAACAAATAATTTTTACCTCTTCAATCGGTTCCTTCACCATTAGTTGTACTGGCTTGGATGCTTAGGTATACAACTCAGCATCATCCAAAGAGCTGCAGGTTCTGTGCCCTTCTCTTAGAGCCATGTTTCCACAACAGATGTAAAAACTTGTAATTCTTCAAATATTACCAACCCAGCTAGAATGTCCATTGGTTCAGCATGACTGGTGCTGAACTGTAACTGTAACTGAAATACCATAAAACCAAAAATATATGTTAGCAGATTTTCAGACTGATTTATATTTAAAAGGGATAAGGTTTTGTGAACCATAGCTCACTTTATCATAGAGGACCTAAACCCATGTAGGAGTTAAATTAGAGTAAGGCAGGGGGAGGGAAAGGGGAAAAGAAAACAGATTGGTTATGCTTAAGCAAGTTACATATAAAACCGATTAGCAATACTTTCTCCATTAACTATTATAATGTGTTTTTTAAAAAAACTGTTGATTTTGCTGGGTTCTTCTGAGATAGTATGTTTTTCTTTTGTGTTCAACAATTTCTTACTCAAGTACACTGGTAAAGTTTCTTTTTTTCCAAAATGGGTTATTCAAATCTGTAATTGAATGTCTTGAAGGACTGAAATGTTTTGTGAATACTTTATGCTTGTTTTGATCCTGATGTTAAAGTTGTATCGTTCATTATTTTGAGCCATGGTGGTGCAGTGGTTAAAATGCAGTATTGCAGGTAATACCGCTGACTGCCAGCTGCCAGCTGTTTGGCAGTTTGAGTCTCACCCGCTCTAGATTGACTCAGCCTTCCATCTTTCTGAGGTCATAAAATGAGGACCCAGCTTGTATGAGGCAATATGCTGACTGCAAACCATTTAGAGATGGCTGTAAAACACTGTGACTATTAGATAGTCTTGTTTGCTTGTTAACATAATTTTCTTGCTGTTTCTTATTGCATGTGAGAACATGTTTCAACCTGGGTAGTTATCTCTATGTGGATAGGGGTTCTGCCACTCTGTCCCAGAAAGTGGAATGCCACTGTCCAATATGGCCTGTAGTTTATTAATAATGTGCTTGAGTGGGGCTTTTCAATTGGAATACTTGTTCATTGGTCTATATGGTCAGTATGGCATAATCTTGTATCTTGAATAAAATAATGTCCTGCACGTATATTGCCCTTCAGCTCCATAACACCATACTGGTTAGAAGATTATATAATTTACCATGTTTGACAAACATGATGTGGAAGGCTCAGAAGTCAGAGCTATCCAGAGAAGGAAACTCCAGATCCAGTTTTTGGCCTTCCCATTTGTCTCTTTCTCTTAGTTTTGCCCCACATTGCAGTCAGTCAATATGATTATTACTAAGATTATTATTAAGGGCACAGTAATAGACAATTTGGTTTCTATAAGGAGAACAGTGCAAATTTCTGAGTTATCAATATCATTCATAATTAATAAGTCTTTTATAAATTTAAAAGACTTTGACACTTAAACTTATATACCACTTCATAGGGCTTTTACAGCCTTCTTTGAGCGGTTTACAGAGTCAGCATATTGTTGTCAACAATCTGGGTCCTCATTTTATCCACCTTGGAAGGATGAAAGGCTGAGCCATCCTTGAGATTTGAACTGCAGTTAGCAGTCAGCTGAAGTAGCCTGCAGTATTGCACTCTAACCACTGTGCCACCTTGGCTCTTAGATGTAGCATTCTATTAATGAAATATGAATCAAATGCACACCTGAAGACACGTATTCAGGTAAGTATACTAGGTAACAAATATACTTGTTAGAAAGGCAGTCCATAAATGTTTTATGTTTTAGGCTGTAAGGCATAGATATGAAGAAAGATGATGATACCAACTTTCTTTCCATCTTCGTTCTCTGTGGAGCTCTGCAACAGGAACCTTTATATTCCTGAAAGTTCACTTTGCAATTTAGAATTCTCAGATGTGTAGGAATCCTTCATGGAAACAAAAGCTTTGTAGTACAGTTTTCAATCAATGAGTGTGTAGAAGGAAGAGAAGGGATAATGAAAATTACAGCAAAGAAAGTGCAAGTGTTTATCTCTGGTCTTCACTGCACATTTTCAGATCCTGAAGATGAAACTCAAATACTTTGGCCACCTAATGAGAAAGAAGGACTCACTGGAGAAGAGCCGAATGCTGGGAAAGATTGAGGGCAAAAGAAGAAGGGGATGACAGAGAATGAGGTGGCTTGATGGAGTCACCGAAGCAGTAGGTGTGAGCTTAAATGGAGAGGATGGTAGAGGACAGGAAGGCCTGGAGGAACGTTGTCCAGGGGGTTGCGATGGGTCGCAACTAACAAAAAAAGTGCAGCATATCAAACTATAGCTTGTAAAGAGAAGATTAACATAACCATTCCAACAGTGCAGGTTTTCTAAGGAACTTTAGAACATTGGTTTTATACTTGGATTTCACACACACTGTTATCCACTTCTGTAGATACTCAGTACTTAGGAGTGATTTATATAGATCCTTTATTAAATGAATGTGGAAAAAACCCATGTGAATTAAAAACTGAATAGGAAAGGCTTTGTTTACTGCAGACAAGGGAAGTTTCTTCCATGATTTCATGCAGAGCAGTAGAATTATAAATATCTTTAAGCTGGAAGGGACTGTGTAATAATACAATATTGCATTTAAATAACTCTGTCAATAGTTGATATTGAATGCTGAAAGAGCAGGATGGAATATGAAACTGAAGCTCTGTGTAATTTCCCTATCCCTAGCTTATTACTTAACAGAGGTTTTTTTCCCCCCTTTTCTTTTTTGCCTTCAGAAATCAATGGCACTCAGATATGCCCCACTTCTCTGATCTCTCTTCATGCAGCATCTTCAGATCTTGAAAATGCACCACGTCTTCGCTACCTGCGCCTCGACGGCAACCTGCTGAAGCCACCCATCCCTTTGGACCTGATGCTATGTTTCCGGCTCTTGCAGTCGGTTGTATTTTAAGCCTTGCAGCAATTGCCACTCCTTGGGACTTTGCGCATTTGACTTGATTCCAGTCTATGTTAGACAAGGGGACTATACCTAAGCATCTCTACCCAGGCCTTTCCTGCTCCACTCTGCTTCATTCTTCCTTGGCTGCTGGAAGCTCTGTGCTTTGTGAGGCTCTCTTTTATACAGTATTTTATGAATATTTTACGCCAGTGGTGAAATTCAGATTTTTTTACTACCGGTCCTCTGGGCATGGCTTGGTGGGCATAGCAGCGGAAGGATCTTTCAAAATCTCCATTCCCACCCCACTGCAGGGGAAAGATACTGCAAAATCCCCATTCCTGGGGGAAATATATTGTAAAATCTCCATTCCCACCCCATTCTGGAGCCTGCCAGAAGTGGCATTTTGTGGTTCTCCAAAGTACTCAAAATTTCCCCTACCAGTTCTCCAGAGCCTGCTGAATTTCACCTCTGCTTTGTGCCCCTAAAATGTTGCATAGGGTCTTCTGAGATGGGTGCAGCCTTCACAGAAGATCATACTGTAATATTGATTTCTGCTATATTGCCCTTTATCTATATATTAAAGAGAGAAGGAAATATGCCTAAATGCGTCTAGCACGCAGCATTTCTTTTACTGCCTTGCTGTCTAGAGCTTTACAAAGCGTTACCGGTTTTACGACATCACCAAGCATACAAAATAAGTTAGATTTATTATTACTGTCAGAGAGACAGGCAATATAATTTCATTTAAATGTATGCAACGTTAATGTGCCAGTGTCTAATAATGCTGAATTAACAGGTGAGGAATAGTCAGATTAACAGGTAGCAATAAGTAGTTTTAGCAAGTGTGAACAAGTGCATAATGTACTGCACATAGCAGGTTGCATACTGTGCATGCAAGGCAGTATGTAGGTGATGACATGAAGAATGATAGAGAATTTTCTTTCTCTTTGTGCTCTTTGGGAATTAAACAGCTGGCACAGTTTTGCACAGTGGAATGTAATGAGCAACTAAATACAGCATGACCTTCAGGACTGGTGATGACATGCTTAGCAGCAATAAGTTAGACTCATCTCCATAATTTAACTCCACATAGATTGGTTGAAACTAAAATGCAGCGCTAAAGAGGAATAAAGCAAATCCAGTGCTAGACAGAAATTGCCACCGAAGAGGGTGACATACTTGAACAGGACAGATCCATCATTATCATGATGATTTCAAGGTTATCTTCACATCTG
>JAPKID020002412.1:0-13354 GCA_026931265.2 Tropidonophis doriae | reverse complement strand
CCTTGAAACGCACCCGGAAGGCCACAGGAAGCCAGTGCAGCTCGCGCAGGAGAGGTGTCACGTGGGAGAACCGAGGTGCTCCCATCACAACCCGCGCGGCTGCATTCTGGACCAACTGCAGCCTCCGGACGCATCCCAAGGGGAGCCCCATGTAATGGGAGCCCCATAAACATGCTTGTTTATTAAACGCATATGCCAACAAATCCATATGGAGCCATGGTGGCAGATAATAAAAATGAAGCATCAGTAGCAACAATGTCCATAAAATACGGTCGATCATAAATATTAAAATAGCAAATGGATGGGTCACACCTCAAAACGAAAACTACTTGAGTCTTAGAATGTTGTACAAATAGCAAAAATTTCCCTCCTTTTTAAGTAGAGATTAATGGATGGACGTTGTGTTTTAAAACCACAGGGGAAGATGAAAATTGAACTCTTAATTTAAGTCTGTACTGTACCTTTAAAACTTTCTCGTGTTGTTATTTGTTTGTTCCTCTCCCACCACAGGTAGCCTTTCCATTAACCAAGGCACATCAAGCAATGGCACATTTACTACTGACTCTACAACAGCACAACAAGGGAAGGTGTTTTTCAGCTCCCTTGCTCCCAGCACTGTGGTGTACACCATCCCAAACACCAGCCAGGCAGTTGAGCCGGTGAAACAGGAAGGACTGGAAACTAGCCTGGTGTTTTCTCAAGTCATGCCCCTTGGTCAAAATGCCCAGCTTCATGCTAATCTACCTTCAGACAACTTACCCAATGGGGTCCTCCAGCCAGGAGGAGCCTCCTCCTTAGTTAACGTGACTATATCGCATAACTTTTCCCTTGGACCGCCTTCCCTTTTAAATGCAGAAGAACTCAACCCAACCATTGCTGAGAGCCCACCAATGCAACCCCCCACAACAAGTGGGCCAACGGTTGTTTCCATTAGTAATGCAAACTATGCAACCCTTCAGAACTGCTCCCTCATCAGCAGCCAAGACCTGGTGTCCATTTCTCCAGTGCAGACGGCACTAACAGGGATCGGTGGGGTGGCAAGCAATGACATTGGATCCCACCCCTCTTTGCAAGGACATCCCCATTTCACTCGAGAACAGCGGCTGATCCTGCAGTCCATTCCCACTCTAAAAGAAAACTTTCTATCTGATTCAGAAAGCAGATCAGGAAGCAGTTCAGTGATGCTGGATCCCAAAACCAAATATGTTACTAGCAATATAGTTGATGCCATCTGTGAAGAACTGGGGACAGACAAGAAGCAGCTGGCTAAACTCCAGACAGTACAGATGGAAGAAGATATGCAAGACCTGTAAAAAAACTTTTAAGATTAATAATCTTGTATTTACATTTCAGTAGAAAAATCTCTTCCTTTGAAGACTAGAAGCACAGCAGTGGATTTTTTCCCCCATAGGCATATAGTAATTTTTTTTTAAAAAAATGCACATTTGAAGAAGAATCCAGTTTACTAAAAGGAGGTCTTCACTAAGAATACAAAGTTGCCATGCAGCGTTTGCATGAATGCTCACTTTTGTTAAGCCTGATCAAAAGAAATTATACATGGCTGGAAGGGAAATGCCAGTCAAATATCAGATGGCTTGGCTTACCCAAGTAGCCTTTTTGGACAGGGAGAGAATCAAGGTAATTTCAGAATGTTTATTAACCAATAGCTATTGGCTAGGAACAAGATTATCATTCTAAAAAGACTGGAACTAAAAGAGAAAAGTCCTACTGGGGTTTTTTTGGTCTAGATTCAATTTTTACTGATAGATGGTGGGCATTGAGAAAGTGGTATTTCAGTTTTCAACTTTAAAGGAGTACTTTAGGTAATACCTCACAAGCTACTGTTACTTTCTTTTGCGAGCACAATTGCAAATACTCTCTTTGGGGTGTGTGTGCTTGGTGTGCGTGTGTGTGTGCGTATGTGTGTTTGTTGTTAAAAGTTTTCCACCAGGATATCACTCTCTGCACTCTCAATTGTTATAGTTTTGGAAATGGTGCAAGTTTTCTTTGTCTTGCTTGAATCCGTAGGGGAGGGGAAGAAAACATTTTGCCACTTGAAATTATGCAACCCAGAATCCTTGGCTCTGCCACCTATGTAAATATTATTTTAATTGTGCTAATGAGAATTGTTTTTATTAGTAGGATGATTGTATTTATAATCATTGGTGTCCATTTTATCATTTTGAGATATGATGAGCAGTTTAATTTATTTTTTTCTTTCTGTATTTTTGAACAGGAAATTATTTCTGCCTATTTTTAAAGATTTCTTTCCCTTATAAAGCTACATTAATTGATTTTCTTTCTTTCTTTTTTAGTAACAATTTGGACTAGTCTTATATTTGACTGAGTTGCAGTTATAGGCTTTGGGACAAGCACTTGTGAAAGTGTTACTTCTGTTTTAGTTTTAGATAATTTTACAAGGTTTGAGGATGGCTGCTGGTTGGTTTATTTTTTAAATCCTATGTGCCTTTCTTCCTAGTGGCCTTAAATCCTTGTTCTAACCAGCACAGCTGTTAAGCAGTGAAAGGATCTGCCTAGAACAGTAATTCCTCTTTGCTGGAGGTTTTCAAACAGGTTAGTTATCCTCCAAGGATGATTTAATTGAATCCTGTACTGAAGGCAGGTTTGGACTACAGATGATCCAGAAGGTCCCTTCCACCTCATATATTCTATGATTCATCAACACAGGAAATGACAAGTCTGTCACGCAGCAATCAAAACAGTGGCCCTAATTCCTTTACATATGCAGCATCCCATTGCTCTGATAAATAAAGGATGAGAGATAGTAGATGTGAAATAAATACAGGATACCTCTGACAGATGGTATGTTGCTTATAAATATTCATCCCTTCTTCCTCCATATTCCATCCCCCAACTTGTTGATTTGCCATCATTCGTTCAGCCTTTCTGCATGTCAGAATGTGCTTACAGGTCTACGAAAGGATGGCTGCAATATACCAAACTCAAAATAAATACCTTGCTTCATCACTTTAAAGGTAGTAAGAACCTTTGAGAATCTTTTCTTTTGGGGATATGGTTAAAGGAATTACAGATGTATGAAATATCAGAAGAAATGCTAAATCCTTCTGTATTGCTAGAAGTTAAATTTCAGATAAAACAATACTGGTAGTATTTTAAACTCTTGGATTTGGGTAAACATCAATGATACAACTGAATGTAGGAATCTCCTTTAACAGAGTGCTTTTTTGTAATTGTGGTTGTGCATGAAAGCATTCTCCCAATCTTATTTCTAACTCGTCTTTTTTTGCAATATACCAAAGATGAGGAAGAATGATCTGGTCAGGTTATCGCAAGAACCTCTGCAGAAATAGAACATGTCAGCAGTTGTTGCCTGTGCTGCAATTGTTATTAGATCATTAAAGGGGGCGGGAGAGAGACACATATTTGGAACATTATTTGGAAACAACTCTGTGCTTAGGAAAAAGAAGTCCTTTCCAAATCCACCATATAGTAAGAACCTGAAGGACAACAGGCTATTTGTTTTAAGTCAAGTTCCTTCTTCCCTCTTGTTTTATTTAATGAGGTGAAAAAGATTGCCTTACTAGCTTTTATTCGTCTGCCTGGATTACCAGTTAGTGCAATTCCCATCAATTAGAAAATCTTACCAAAGGCTGATAAAATGTGCATATAGTGGAAGGAAGCTTTTGATTTACGAATGAGAACCCAAAATGTAGTTGTCGTCTTGAGGTGTTCAATACAGACATCATACTTGGATCTCTTATATTATTGCTTTTCCTACACATAGAAAGTTTTTGATTTGCCAGAGAAATTGCTTTCCTATCAATATCTAGTTTTCAAACAGAAAATGGTGCAATCTACAACAAGCTATATCATAGGATTCTGCCGCAGATGTAAGTGCTCTGTTTGAGTTGCTGAAATGTAGAAGTCCATCTTAAATGAACAAAACAGAAGCTTAAGTGGTTGCACCCAAGATTGTCCTGACTCTGGAGAAAAGCATCTCTGGCTACTTTCATTTGAGAGAATAGCTGCAAAAGGGGGGGGGGGGGTTTAGTAGATATAATTACTCTGATCAGTAGTCTTCATACTACCAGAGAAAGGCTGAGCCAAGTAGTTAATTGATCGTCTGTTCTGAGAGGAGTATGTTGTCCTTTAGTATGTGATCTAAATTAATGCAATTTTGTAATTTCAGTAAACTTGTAAGAACAGTATCAAAGTTGTTATCCGGTTTGGTACTGTACTGTAAGTTTATTTTAAAGAGATTAACATTATTACTCTAGTAATATAGAAAACTGCATAGTAGAATTGTGGAAGTCGAAAAAAATATCCTATCTACTTTAGCAGCACATCCTATTCAGAAATTGGTTCAGACTACCCAAGATGAAAAGGAATCTATTTAAAGGAAAATCAGACTTATGAATTGCTGATTCCCACAACCATTTTTGAAGAAGTGGGAAAATGTACTAGGTAGCAGGCCTTTTCATTATGCAAAATGTGTACATGGGGGTGGTAGAGGCCCACAAGATTTATATTTCATCTCAGAACTCTGTATGCACTTTCCAACTGCTACGGATGCATCCTAGAAACTCTGATTTTAAAAAAGGGTTTGAAATTCCCAACTTGAAATAATTGTCTTGAAAAAACAGAGGATCCAGTTTCAAGACCACTAGGGTCCTCTCCAAATGTGGCATTCCCACCACGTCTACCCACATATGTGGTCGCGTGCTGCTGTCAATACTGTTGGGCTGAAGAACGTCTGGTTCAGCAGTGGCACTACTGATATACTTGCCATGGCCCAGCTCTCTTCCTTTCCCACCTGAGGTTAAAAAGACATCAGGCCACCGCATTGTTTCCCTGTCTTTGTAACATGAGAGGAGGGTGGCAACATTGCAATCACTCTTCATGGTAGTTGGTCACTTTTAAAAAACCAATTTATGAACATATATTTGTGAAGTTAGAAAACTAGTCAAGAAGTATGTTTCTGCATTCCCCAGTTACTTAGCTAAAGAGAATACTGATTAATGTTGAGATATTTGCAATAATGCAAATTCATCTGGATTCCATTCATTAAAATCTAGATATTTTTATTAGTGTATGCATTTTTGTAAATTATGTAATATTTTAATTCCCATTCAAGCTATAATCCCATACAATGTCATAGTCATCAAAAAATTACTTGGAAGAAGCGTTTCACAACTCACACAAGCATAGCAGATCTTGGCTACTCATTAAAGCAGTCTTCTTTTCCAGCCTTCCAGGTAAGGCTGAATAAAAGATGGCACTTTTTAAAGAGTGAAAACCTATTGGGGCACCTAAATAATCACGACATTTTGTCAGGGTTGTATTGACAGTGAAAACAGTTGAGTTACTTTATTGTGTAATTTATTTTCTCTGTTATATTTTGCCTAAATGAAAAACAATGAAAAATGTTAGAATTCTGCAACAATAGAGTTGGAAGGAGCCATTTGGGTCATCAATTCCAATCCTATATTTAGTGCAGAGACCCAGATTAAAATATCCCTAATGTCTATTCAGCCTCTGGTTTAACTAATCCCTTCTTTAAAATGGGAATCAATATTTTTCCTACTATGAACGCAGAATGCAGGTTTAATATGTTCAGTATATTGCTCGTTCCCTGATCTTCCTTAGTGCCTTTCTCTAAATCTGTTCCAGTTTATCTAAATCCTTTATAAAGTGTAGTGTCCAAAACTGGAGAACATTATTTAAGATGTAGCTTAACCAATGCAGAATAGAGAAAAACTGTCAGATCTTAATTTGGAAACTTTCTTCTTTTGATTCAGCCTACAAGGGCCTTTTGTCTTCTTTGCAGTAATATCAGACAATTGTCTCAGTGTTTATCAATTGTAATTCCAAGGTTTTCCCCCCTCAAATAATATTGCCAATACTAGGCATTTGATTTCTGCTTTTGTCTTTGCTTCTGTTACATTTCATTCTTTGTTTTCAGCCCATTTCTCTAACTTCTTCAGATTATTTTGAAATTTAGGGGTGTGTTTTTTAGCTTTTTTCTACAACCTACTGTTGTGTCATCTACAAATTTAACAAGCACCGCCATCTCATTATCCAAGACATTCATACAAGTATTGAACAGTTGTGGGCCCAGTGTGAAGCCTATGAAATTCTACTCAGCTCCCTTCAGTTTAATGTGGTTTGCTAGTGAAGAATGTTAAGTTATCCTTTGATCATTATGTATATCTCAGAGTAACCAGCCTTCAGTAAATGGCTATTGTCCAACTAAGTACAAATAAGCAAGAATCTGTCTATGGGATGAATAAAGCAGTCTTTCTTTCCTGTTATCAGGGGAATGCATGTTACTAGAGGTAGTGAAGGTTTTGAACTATGCCTGTTTCTGCAGTTCATCAGTCAGCAGTCATATCTTAAAGGGATAGATTGACATGTTTTCTAAATTTCTTGTAATATTTTAATAACTTAATTTTATACTTTTCAACTTAATCAAGAAAGAAAAGCATGTGAATATTTCAGTCAGCTTGGACCGTGTCCATTTATTGCCCACAATTGTACGCCTGGAACAAAACTTATTTTGGTAAATCAATATGGTTTTGATTGTGCCTTATGACAAAAGAAGAAAATTACATGGAATGTAGATGTTAGGAGGCAAGCGTGTTGCTGCACTGTTAAGGAAGGATGCATTGCATTTCTGCAGAGATTGTTGTGCTTTGCTCCCAAACCAAAGAAATTGGAAAATATGTATGTATGTTGTACTGAATAGAGCAGTGTGTGTCTCAACTTTAAGATGTGGCTAGGCATTGAAGAACACAAATCTTCAAGTTGTCACAGTTGAGAAACATTGGTGTAGAGGTTTGTGCCTGGAAAATTGTGTTTTTGTTTATTTGTATGTATTCTGAAATGTGAACTTATTTTTCTAAACAATATATACTGAATAAACTTTATATTTATAAATGGCTTGTGTTACTATTTTCCATGGTAAAGCAGATCTACTTTCTCAAAGAAGCTCTTTGTGAAATCAACTCTTCTACAACAGTTTCTTCTGAGAAAAGCAAGCAAAATAAATTATTCATCAAAAATGTTATTATTTGTCCAGTACAGAAGAACAATAGTATATAATCTGATAGGTATTAAAAGTTATTAGATCATTTATTGCAGCATTTTTAACTGTTATTTTAGAAACATTTTTCGTAGCAGTTACTACAAAACTCTTGATATTTTCTGCTGAGTTCCGATCTATACATATCTAAAAACAGGTAACTTCAAAAAAAAAAAAATCAAAGGTCTTGCAATTTTGAAAACAATTGATTTACTCTGAGAAATAGACGAAATATTAATGTAACACAAAGCAATTTGACAGGAAAAGTTTCCAGAATTTTTTTTTTAATTAAAGAATCTCTATTTTTAAGAAATCATGGAACACTCTGGTCTGTATCATAGATTGAAAACTGTCATTTTCACTTAAGTTGAGTGACAAGTAAAATCTCATACAAATCTTCCATAACAACTATTTCTTTCTCTGTGTCAAACATGAAGGATATTTTTTTTTTTTTACAGAATGGATGGGTTGTGCAGAACCTCATGGATGATTTAGTCCAGCCTCTTCATTTGCTGGGATTGACTAAATCGTTCCTGATAAATGGCTATCCAACTTCAGTTTGAAAGCCTCCAGATAGAGTGGGGCTAACATTGTTCTAGCTAGCCACTCTCTTTTCACTGCTTTGCAGCTTATGCCTCCTTACACTTGGGTTGGTCTTTTAAAATTTAACTTGATCTCAGCTGTCCCATTTCATCTTAGGTAGGATAAAATAATATATATAAACATGTATACATTAAGGGTATAATTCCTCATAGTCTTTATCTCAAAGCAAAATATATCCAGCTTTAACTGTTTCTTAATGGAAAGTAATTTCCAGTCCTCATAGTCATGATAGTTCTCTGAATCTGTTCCAATTTCTTCATGTCCCTTTTAAATTGCAATCCCCAAAACTGGGTAGAGTATTCTACTACGGCCTAACCAGTGAAATATGTAATGGAATGAATACCTCCTTGCAATCTGGAAGCAATGATTTTGTGAATGCAGTGTCTAGACTGGATTTTCCTTTTTAGTTGTTGCTGGATTGCATACAGTGGTATGTTGGAGCCTGCTCATATCCACTCATAGGAGGAGCTGATAGTTACATTTTCTGGAATTAAGACCAGTGCTGGCACACCAATCTGTTGGTAGCTTGCAGTGGTGGTGCTGCAGCAATATTGAAGCTGTTGTTACAAATGCATTATTTTACTCTACATTTATTTTACAGCACTAATTACAATCCCCATATTCATCTGATTGGTATTCCATGATCTTTATTACCTAAAAACATAAAGATGCTTTGCTGGAAGTCCCTAGCCCACTGCACCCCCCCTCCCAATCTTTTGGGCACCAGGGACCAGTTCAAAGTAACTATTTCTTCTCACTTGGTAAGTCTGAACTGCAGAGGAGTTTTGCTGATACAAAAACTTCTTCCAAATCTTTTGCAAAGTGGGCACGTCTTACAGAAGAGAAATCCTTCTCTAGGAGCTCTTCTATCATATGTAAGCCAAGAAGGAGAACCACAGAATGGCTTGAGAAGATTGCTCTAAAGCACATTTCTTTAAAGCAGACCTAATGCTTCAGTGTCAGTATTCTTAGTTGGATCAGAAATGGACAGGAAGCAAGTACCGTGTAGAGGTCAAAACATTGTAAAAATGTGCTCATATTTGTTACACCCATTTAAGTCAAGTATTCTTGCCTAGGCTTGTGAATAATCTCTTAACCTCTCACTTATGGTATCAATTCAGCTGTAGGCAACAAAGAGGAAGAAAACTCTTGTAACTGGCAGATTTATTTATTTATTTAGAAAACTGCACCAAAATAAACAATGGAGATCTGTGAGGGCAGGTGGGTTTAGAACTTATTTGCAAGTTGTAGATTTTTGTCCTATTCCTTCTAGTTTACAGGTGCAGTACCTGGTTCCTGTCTTCAATATGGTCTATCATCTACCAAAACAAACACCTCTGAGAAACTAGAACAACATTTGATTTAGTGTTCAGGGCGTAGCAGGAAGAATTGAGCAAAACCATTAATCAATAAAAAGCCTTTAAAAGCAACCACAGTAGCAAGCCAGCATTTGTGCCTCTTCTTTAGTGACTATAAATAATCTATAGTTTTCCAAAGAAGTAAACTCCATTTAACTGCAAGTTACAAGAAAATGAAAGCAAAAGATTGGCTCTGTAATAGCACTTAGCTTACTGATGCTGATGGGGAGAAATCTATTAAAGTACATAAAGTGGATCACAATGGAATAGGTTTTAAACCACAAAGTTTGACCTATATTGAGCTTTCTAAAAGCATTCAAGGCCTTCCTTTAAGAGAAAGAGATGCAAAAATTAGATCAACCTATGAATTTAAGTATACTCCAGATTCTACCAAAGAAGATACTGTTCCACATGAGGAAGGTTCCAGGAAAGTGGTCCTATGATTATAAATTGAGGATCTTGTTACTGAATCTCTTGACAGTTGGGAAATCCCAGGGAAATTTTCATTTTTCTAAAGGGTTTACAGTAACAATAAAAATAATAAAAGGACAGTAATAATATAATAAGGACAAGGTGGCTCAGTGGGCTTGTTGATCAGAAAGTCCGCAGTTTAGCGGTTTGAATCCCTAGAGTGAGCTCCTATTACTTGTCCCAGCTTCTGCCAACCTAGCAGTTGGAAAGCATGTAAAAAATGCAAGTAGAAAACTAGGAACCACTTTGGCAAGAAGGTAATAGTGCTCCATCATGCTAGCCACATGACCATGTAGACGTCTTCAGACAGTGTTGGCTCTTTGGCTTACAAATAAGCACCGCCCCTAGAACCAGAAATGACTAGCACACATGTGAGGTGAACATTTATCTTTAATAATATAACATTTTTTCCTGAGGATATGATGTAGTAGGACCATATCCAAATTGACATGATACAGATTTTTGTTTTAAAGACTCATTTTAATATAGCTACTACCAAAACTTTGTTATTGGTAATTGGTTAATTGGTTCTCCCTAACTCCAATCCAGTGGATTAACAAGAATTCTGTCAGCTTTGACAGCTGAATGTTTTCCACATGTGTTGGACTGAAAAATCCAGAATTCCTAGACATGTAGGAATATTGGAAACTGCAGGTGAAAGGTACTAGTTGGGAAAAGTTATTTCATTAATTTTTTTGCAAAAGTGATAATGGTGCTGTGAAATTGCAAGGGGAATCAACGAGGGCTAATTGGTAAGGAAATGCCTTTTTTCTAGTAGTCATGAAGAGTAGAAACTTTAACCTGGAAACAAATGGAACCAACCAACCAAATTCCACTTAGAAGTCTTATAATACTGGTAAATTCAGGGAATTAAGAGAGCACTATTTTATGTATATACAGCTTGGTCAATCTTCAATCTGATCTTCCTCCAGCAAGTGTGGCTATTAATTGCCACAATACTCAGTTGTGACCATGGCTGTGTGGAATTCTGGGAGTTGGTTTACATACTGAGAATGCCCTTTTTTTTAAAAAAAAAGTTGATTTATACTTTTTATATTTAACAAGTATTTATTGTATAAATTCTCTGATTATTTGATTATACATCAACACACATTACATTAAAAAAACTAGATAGAAAAAAAAAATCCTAAATTTTGTGAGGGAAACTTTGACACTTAACCTCTGATTCTTCCAAACAAAGGCAGATGTTTGCCTTTGCTTGGAAGGCCTTTGCTTTATATGAATAAATTTAATATAAATTTAGCAACTCTGGTTTGGGGAGAGTCAATTTTCCAGGATCAGAAAATTTCTGAAACTGTCATAAAAGCAGTAATAGCTGAAAGTACTGTAAGCTAAAATCTAGAAACATGACAAGTGTGTCAACATTTTAGCTTAGCAAGCATCAAGAAACCTCTTGGGTTGATTGGCCAATCTTACTATAAATACTAGCCTTTTGGTACTCTGTACTCAACAGAGCAGCACATGTCCTCTATACACACAGCTGTGACCTCTAGTTCAATATTCATGTCCCACTTCCACGAAGTGAGAACATATTGGAAACCTAAATTCAGAAATACCCATTCCATGCATCTACATTAAATTCCTGACCAAGTTCAATCACAGTATTTTTTTGATTAGTTGGTGGGATACACATGTTTTAAATAAGTTCAAACAATTCTCAATAGAAATTCCATGGAGCTTTGGCATCCAAATCATTTTGACATGTTCTGAAGAAAAATGGTGGACTTTTTTATATGTAAAAAGTTATTGTCATCTCATCCGGAGTAACTCCAAATTGGTTTTATCTTATCTTATGAGTTGCATTCTGGTTTTGGTTTTTTTCCACCATCATCACATGTTATAGACTGAGAATAGTCCTGTGGGCAGTTGTAGCATTTAATGTATCCCTTACAGCATCAGACTGGCTTTGTAAGAAGGGGTGGAATGTACTTACAAACAGGTGCCAATAATGCCATTCTGGTCTGCAAGAGGGGAAGAAGTAAAGGTCAGGAGGGATTACATCAAAAGAGAGTTCTAAACCAGGATTTGCTGAAGGCTGTAATTTGGCAAGCTGAAGGCCTGATAGGAAGCCAGAACAAAAATAAAGTCTGTCTCAATCAAAATGGTATTGACAATTTTACTGCTACGAGCCATTGGTATTATTCGCTGCTTGAAAAAAGAACCCTTCCTCTATATTGGACAAACAAACATTTGTTTTATTTTTCTAAATTGTTTAGGCTATAAAGAACATGTAGTTTCCCCCAGTTTGTGCCCTCCCATACTCACTGCAACAGCAACTTTCAGGTTTTATGAAAGTATAATTGTATTGGTGTCTACCTAACCTTTCTGTTGGCTGGAGCCTCAAGACATCTTTAATGGGCATCAGGCAGAGAGAGGTTGAACTTGGATGTTGTTTGTGTGTGAGAGTTCACAAAGGGTCCTAGATGTTGAGAGACTTCTGATACGTGACATTTGAGAATATCTAGGTCCATTTTCAAAAAAAAGAAAATGGCTACCATTTGCTGGGACCAGTTCATTAGTAAAGTAGTTGTCACAGTTGGGTGGGTGGCAAATTACAAAGTACAATTTACTGGAAAGCACGTTAGCTACTATCTGCCACTCTTTCTATTTCTTTCCACAAAGACATTTATATCAGCACCCAATTGACTTTTATTTTATAAAAGATATTAGGTTACGATCATTCTTAGAAATAAAGATGTTCTTAGAAAAAAAATGCTTTGATTTTCAGGATGCCAGTTTCTGTCCTAAATTTGTTTAAAATTAAAAGAATATTATTTGAAAATAAAATATAGTGGGAGAGGCTGATAAGATGCTAAGAGAAGTATCTGTGGGTATATTGGTGCTCGTGGATGTCATTCTGGGGATCCCTGAAATATGATATTGAAAAGTTGCAAACACTGAAAGTATTAACATTTGTCTTCTGTTACTAGAAGATAATACATACTGGAGGATAGTTGACTTTCCCCAAGAATGTTTCAAGAGTCTTACTTGATTTTCTAGCTTTTATTCATTTTTAAATGCACATTTATTTTTTAATTTTACTACTTACTTACTGACTGACTGACTGACTTCATTTGACTTGTTTGCTGTCCATCTCACTTAGAGGCAACTCTGGGTGGCTCACAAACATTGAAGTTATAAATAACAACAACAGTGGATGCAGCAAAATTTCACAAACAAAATTTCACAAACTACAGCGCCATGACTGAGTTGCTAAGATCATTCACTGAAAATTGCCAGAAGTTTGGGTTTGATTACAGCAAAAAACACTGGGAACGTCAGGTTGAGAAGGTTCTAGAGAATGAAAAAGTCAAGATCTTGTGGGATTTCAGAATTCAGATTGACAGGCACTTGGCCTACAACACACCTGACACAATAATTGAAAAGAAAACAGTTTGGTTCATTGACGTTGCAATACCTGGTGATGGGCAAATTGAAGGTAAGCAGCAAGAAAAAATCACAAAGTACTGGGACTTGCAAATTGAAGTTGAGCGACTGACTGTGGAAAAAGAAATTGAGTGTTGTCCCGATTGTAATTAGAGCCCTTGGAGCAATGCCTAAAGGGCTACCTCACTATTTGGAAATTCTAGATTTACCTGACTTGAACATTCCGATTCTACAAAAAAACCACCCTATATGGAACAGCTTATATCCTCTGACGTTACCTTAACAGTTCCTAGGCTCTTGGTTAGGGCTCAAGCTGTTGAGCTACCAACCAGCCCTAAAGGCTGTGAATCTCACCAAAGATTAACCACATAATAATAATAGCAATAATTTGCAATTAAAAGGGGGAGAAGAAAGGAGCAGAATGTGTATCGGGGGGGGGGGGGGGGGGGGG
>JAPKID020002411.1:0-13355 GCA_026931265.2 Tropidonophis doriae | reverse complement strand
CTTGCATGCTTCAAATGCCAGAGTTTCTGAGCCAACATTTTGGTTGCTAAGCAAGAGCATTGTTAAGTGAGTTTCACATTTTACAAGTTGGCCACACCCACCCAGTCACATGACTGCCAAGCCACTCCCATCTAGTCACATGGCTGCCAAGCCACTCCCACAAAGCAGGCGCCCCCCACACAGAAGAGGTTCTAAAAATTTTGAAACCCACCATTGGTAATATCCCACTTGAAACAGTCTGGTTCTATCTTCAGAGAAATTGAAATGGGTTTGTTTCAAAGGGGAAACAAAAGATAGCCAAGATATGGGAAACTATTGAATGGGGAAAAATTGAACACAGTTTAGCTTAGGGAAAAGATGACTGAGAAGACATAACATTTTTCAAATACTTGAAAGGACATCATATAAAAGAAGCTCAGAGACAGGATTTGTTATTTCTGATTCTGGAGCACAAGACAGAGAAAAGTAGAGTTAAGTTACATGGAGGCAAATTCTGGTCAAATGTTGGAATTAATGACCTAAATCCACCTGACTGGGAAATTGTGGCACTTGAAGAAATAATCGCCTAAATGACATGTTCCAATTCTGCGACAGCAAACCTGTTTATAACAACCACATTATTAGTTTGGGAAGTGTTGCATTTTTTTTAATAGGAACAACGTACACGTTCCGAGTGTCACATTCTTCTTTAAATTCCATGGGGCAAGGCTGCGAGTGAAATACAACCACCATCTACTCCGGATGCTCGTTGTTACCCAATCACAGCACTAAAAAATGGCCATTTCGCTCCTAAGATTCGCCTATGCAATGCTTACTTCCCCATCTCCCTTGAGGGGGAGAGGGGGGGGCGGAATATATGCAACTACAACTTCCCCAGGTGCTTCTTAATAGACAGCCGCTGTATCTGCGTCGCCTGGTCTCGATCGCAGCGCATGCGCGCTGGCTCTACCCGAAGGCAAGGTGCATCGACGTAAGAGAAGTCCCACCCACCGCCGGTAGAGCGTCCACAGACCCAGCCCGAGGCTCCTCTCTTTCTAGTGATGGAAGCGCTCCGGGCTGCGGGACGAGCGGTGCTCCGGAGCCCCAGCCTCGCCCGCCACCGCTTGGGCGTTGCCCGCCTCCGTCGCCACAGACAAGGTGAGTGCGAGGAAGCGCCTGGCTTGCTGGGGCGTTGCAGGTGCAAGCGCCGCGGTTGCTAGGAGACAGCAGGACGCGCAACGAAGCTGCTGCTGCTGCTGCTCCTCCTCCTCCTCCTCCTCCTTCCCCCACGGCCGCCGCTTGCCTTGGTTTCCCCTTCTCGTGGGATACTCGGGGACTCTCCGCCGCGCGCATGTAGAGCCTGCCCCGGCGACGCCAAGGTCCGCGGGACTGGAAGGGCGGGGAACGTTGCCAGGACCTCGTGGCGGGGACAGGAGTTGGAGGGGAGGGCGCTGCTTTTTTTTTTTTCTGGAGCGCGAAATTAATTAGTGGCGCTCCAGCCTCCCCAGCTGAGCTGGCAGCCCCGAGGGAAGGAGGTGGTAGGCAGGAGGCGTTTTACTTACCCCGTTAAGCCCTTCCCAGCCTCCTTTTGGGCCACCTGAATGGAAGAGCCAAGGCAGACTCCTCCCCAACACAGTGGGGCTTCACCCTGTTGCTGGGGATTCAGATCCTTATTCAGTGTTCGGTACCCTGGACTGGATAGCTGGGCTACTCAGTGTAGTACCAGGTTTGTACAAGACACCATCGGTCAGGACTTTTGCTCAATAGGTACAGTTTTGCTAGCTTTGATTTCAGATCACTTTCCCTCCTGATCTACAATAGTGTTCGGTTTTTAAAGAAAACAACAGTTTAACACTAATATGACCTACTAATATAATATATTAATACGAATATAACCTCTCAGGCGGTGACTCAGTGGCTAAGACGCTGAGCATGTTGATCAGGAAGTTTGGCGGTTCGAATTCCTAGTGCTGCATAACGGAGTGAGCTCCCGTTACTTGTCCCAGCTTCCGCCAACCTAGCAGTTCGAAAGCATGTAAAAATGCATAGTAGAAAAATAGGGACCACCTTTGGTGGGAAGATAACAGGGTTCTGTGCCCCTTCAGTGTTTAGCCATGCCAGCCACATGACCACGGAGACGTCATTGGACAACGCTGGCTCTTTGACTTTGAAATGGAGATTAGTACCTCCCCCTAGAGTTGGGTATCTTTAACCTAACTTATTATCTTGTCGTGTTTGTGACTTTAAAATCCAAAAGGCCCTAATATTTGTTCCTAGATTCCACAAACAGTGGAATAAATGTCATCCTTCAAAATTTCATCAAGGCTGACTTTGGGGCCTATCTTGCACCAAGGAAAAGATTTTTTTAGAGTGGAACCAAACTCTGTGGAGGGACAGATGAGGGAGGAAGGAGCAATGGCAGGACGATGCTTTCCAATTTTTAAAACTTATGATAGTGCTTCCATCTGCAGACAGTCGTTATACCTGATTGAGCTTCATCATCTGCCCTGTTTCCTCATTGTGAGAGGGACAGTAGAAAATGGACCTGCAAGTAGTGGAAACATAGAAACACAGTCCCTAAAATGCTTTTGATTTGGTCCAGCTGTTAGTTTTTCCAACCAGAGATGTTCACAAGGTAGATATTTACAAATGTGTAAAAAGCAGCCTGTGTCGATGTGCTGCGTCATCCATTTTGTCTGTGCATAATGTTGGAAGCTAGACTTTGCAACCTGAGACTACTTTTGTTATTTTGAGGAAAATGGTGGGTTCTACAGAAGCCTTCAGTTCCAACTTGACATAATTTGTGGAAGAAGTATATAATTGTTTTTCTATTTGCAGCCCCATCTACATATGAGGAAGATGGAAGGGCCCAAAAGTTTGCCAAAGCCAGAAAGTCTCTAGAGAAAGCTTCTGTTTTTTATAGGTAGAGTCGTGATAAAATACCTGCTGCTACTGAGAGGTTGGCATGGTGCTGCTTTTTCTTCCATCTCTACTAAATTATTTTTGCCTTGCTTTGCAGAACTCCCAGAATCTTGGGCTGACATGCGTGAACCCCTCTTGGAGGGCATGAGTTTTTCCCTGAAGTACCTAGGCATGACATTGGTGGAGAAACCCAAAGGGGAGGACATGGCAGCAGCTGCCATCCACCGGATCATTGCCATGGTAAAAGATGTATTTCTCTTCTTGTTGTGTTCTTCTCTTCTTGTAAAGCAGGCTGGCAGAATTACAAAGACTTTTATGTCTCAGGACTTCATAATCAAGCAGTACTCAGAGGTGGGATGATTAAAGCTTGACTCCTCAAACTGTGAAGGAGAAAATGTGTGGCAGCTCCCATTCTTTTTATCAGCTTTGTAGATTGCTGTTTTGATGTTTTAAATTCTATATAAGTTTAGAGGTAAAATATCACCTGTTTTAGCTAAACAGATCTGAATTCACATATAGTGCATGAATAGAATTTGAAGGGTAGCGGTGAATACCGGAAGTCCTCGAGTTACGATCATAATTGAATTTTCCTCGTTTTAATGTAGATGTATTTCTATGTCTGTAAACTGCCCAGAGTTATCTTATGGTAAGATGGGCAGCCAATGCATTTTATCAATAAATAATTGAGCCCGTAATTAAGTCGTGATAGTGGTAAAGTGGTCACTGCATGAGTGAGCCTATTTTATCTTTTTATGTGGTGCTTGTTAAGCAAATGTGGTGGTTGTAAAGCAAACAAAATGGTCATTAAGTGAATCCATTGTTTACTCTGGAGCACTTTCTGCTGGAAACATAAATTGTGATTATGTAGCTGCAGAATGTGGCAAATGACTGTAAATGCAGGCTGTTTGCTGAACATCCAAAATGTAGTCACGTGACTGTGGTAAGTGGGGTGGGGGTGGACGTCAGAGCTTTGAATCTGGATCATAAGTCCCTTTTTCAGGGTCCATTATAACTTCAAATGGTCACTTAAGGATCATTTGTAAGTCAAGGACTAGCTATAAATGTCACTAAATCTGGACATGGGCTTTGTGGATGCATAACTTCATTCATTGAATTCTGGATTTGACCCAGAACGAGATAGTTCTATATTCACATCCACAACAATTTCTTGATCCACTTCTTCTTATCCTTAGGCTCGGGTGGGACCTAAGAAGTTCCAGAAGATGATTCTGACTGTGTCACCCAGGGGCCTCTCTTTGCAAGATGCTGAGACCAAGGAAACAATTGAAACCATCTCCATTTACAGGTATGAGTTCATGCAGGAAGACTGAATTCCTGGTAGAAAACTGCTGATGGACAGAGAGATGACTAAATGGCCCATTTGTTCTAATTGTTCCTGTACGATGTATCAAGAAGCATCAGTGACTGGCTAAAGCGCATGCAGAAACTACACGAATCATGGCATGTTGTACAGTATAAGAAACTAAATTGGGGCTAATTTGGAAGCTCTCCTCAGAAGCACATCCTTTCCATTAAAAATGCATTTCTATGCAGAGGAGCTTATTGGCTCATTGGACTTACCACCTTTCTTCTTGCTAATTTAGGAAATATAATTTTTATATCTGCATACTTGGAAATTCTTTCCCTCTCCATTTTTTTCATGGCCTTCCTGCATTTCAACTTCTGTTGCTCTTTTCTGCTAGGAATGCTGTTGCAAGAAGTGACCTACTTTTTTTATGCTGAGGGCTGTATTTGATGTTGAAATGGTATAATAGGAGATGCGCTGTGAGAAGTGGGTCAAGCCAGGGCTGAAAAACAGGCAAGGCTCTACCAAAAGATTTTTAAAATCTAAGGAACCCTCTTCCACAGTATTCACCCACAGCTAAACGTAACAGGTTCAGAATGTTACTATTTTAATGTATTTTTTAAAAAGCCACAAATACCTCCTCCCAAATGTTTGCTCCCAAGACCTCAGTAGCCATTCAAAAATGGTCTTGCCAAAAAACATTGGGCCTCATGTCAGCTGTGGAAGCCTACTTTTGCTCTTGCCTAACTGGCAAATGAAAGGGACGCGGTTCAGTGGCTAAGATGCTGAGCTTGTTGATCAGAAAGTTTGGCAGTTCGGCAGTTTGAATCCCTAGTGCTGCGTAACGGAGTGAGCTCTCGTTACTTGTCCCCGCTTCTACCAACTTAGCAGTTCGACAGCCTGTAAAAAATGCAAGTAGAAAAATAGGAACCACCTTTGGTGGGAAGGTAACAGCATTCCCTGCTCTTTCGGCTTCTAGTCATGCCAGCCACATGACCATGGAGACGTCTTCGGACAGCGCTATCTCTTTGGCTTTGAAATGGAGATGAGCACCGCCCCCTAGAGTTGGGAACGACTAGCACTTATGTGTGAGGGGAACCTTTACCTTTACCTTTAATTGGTAAATTATCCATTACCTTGTCAATTCATGTGGTTCTTTCTTCTTATTCTGATTGTGTCTTCATTAGCAAATATGTCTTACTTTGAGCCCTTTCCTGATTGAGGCATAGACTGTCTCTACCCTTTTTGTGCAGGCTCTTAAGAAACGAGCCCCAACTTTTCCTTTTTTGCAGGATTTCCTATTGTACCACAGACAAGCTGCAGAACAAAGTTTTTGCCTATGTGGCACAGAACCCTCAAAGCGGTGCCCTTGAATGCCATGCTTTCCTATCACCTAAGAAGAAAATTGTGAGTTCCTGTGACTTCAAGCAGGGAGGGAGAAGGAGTTGTTCTCGTGCTCATCTGAATTCTGTGGTTTGCCTTGAGGAGACAGCCCTGGCTGCCTGTTCCTCAGAAGGGGGGAATTTTCATGTTGTTTTTTTGTGCTTGACCTGCTCCTCCTATGTATTTTCTCTTGTCATGCTCTTCTCTCCTCATCTCATTTTGTAGGCCCAGGCAGTGACTCTCACTGTGGCACAGGCCTTCCAAGTGGCTTTGGATCTCTGGCAAGCTACACAGGCAGGTATGATTGATAGGTGCACATTCCTGTAGTTATAATCCTTTCCCCCAACCCCATTTTGACTGAACTCCTTGCCTTTCTCCAATGCAGAAGGAAGTGAGATGCAGAAGATCTGGCTAGCCTGTGAAGCTTAGATGGCTAGCCAAAGATGGACAGTGTTGAGAGGAGGGGGAATCTTCACACCCTCAAAGGAACTTTCAGTATTATTATTATTAAGTTGGAAATGAAAATTAGTTGCAGGGTTTGTTTTCTCTTCAGGCTCCAGGGAGGAAGAAAAGCATCTTCCAAGACCAACGTGCCCCATAGAAACCACTTGTCAGCCAGTCAGGACACCTCTGGGCAGCCCCCCATTCAAAACAGATTTTGAGGTAGTGTATGGTTTATGTCCTTAAGTCATTCCCCCCTTATTTTGCATGCAGAGTATTGGTTGTGATGGCCAAGAAAGGTTCCCAGCTTTGGAAACAAGTGAGCACCTCAGAGGAAAGGGTCCATAGTCAGACTTGCCTCGTAGGAAGAATTGAAGACTCCAACTTTCAATAATAATCTCTTTCTCTAGGATGAAGATGACGAGGAAGGAGATCTTAATGAAACCTTTTCTAGGTAGGCAATTTGAAGCCCATGTCAGGGTCAGGCTGGGAGGCCAGAGCCCAGGATGTCTCATGGCAGGGAAAAGCATGACTGGAATCTCCTGTGGCTGCAATACTAAGTGGCCTGGGTGGCTAGGAGTAGGTTAGACCTAACATGTCTTTGTTTCCACTTCAAAGCTGCATGGAGGAGGGGGGCTGCCCCACCACAGGTAATGATCTCTCCGTCTAACTTTGCTGTCACCACATTCCCAGGTTACCTTCTACAAGGCAAACCTATGGCACGCGTGCCCAAAGTGGCACACGAAGCCATGTCACTCGGCATGCAAGCCCTTGCCTGTTTGTCTTCCAGCTTTCTGGTGCGCATGCGTGTGCGACAATCAGTTGCCCTTCTTGTGTGTGGCAGTGCCGAAAACTGGTGTGCGTATACGCGCCAGCCAGCTGTTCGTTGGGTGCGCATGCATGCTAGAACCTGGAAGTTCAGCTTTTCCAAAGCACAGCCCTGACGAGTGTGCATGCGATGTTTCCACACAACCTTTTCGGCACTCGGTACCAAAAAGGTTCACCATCGCTGTTCCATAACAATTGGGAGTATGGAAACCTGCTAACGGTGATGTTTTTGTCATGTCCATGATGTCCTTAATTGACTTTCCTTGACTTTAGTGAAAGAGCTCTAATCCCTTTTTCTGAAGTTTGCTTTTCTTTGTATTGCTCACTATATGCCCGAACTGGAAGAGGGCATCCTTCCCCTCAATCATTTCACTGCTAACTTTGTATTTCAGATTCAGGGAGCCTTACCTTTGGGAGCTCCCCAGACACACAGTTCCACTCAATGGCAGCCTGGGGATGCAGTCCTCCCAGCAACTGCCTGCCTCCGGGGACACTGTTCTAAATCAATCACCTGTGGCTGCCATCACTATTCATCTCCAGCACCATTTTGTCATCTGCAATGCATAAAGAACAAGGCTGATTTCCTTCTTTCCAGCCACAGGTCCCCTTGCCTTGAATAACTTTGTATTGTTCAGAACTTAATAAGTCAATACCTCCTGAAAGCATCAAGGTGCCCAAAGTTCTCCAGGGACTTCATTGGTTCTACTCAAAAACCTATGTTCTACAAGGATGCCAGAACTCCCGTGCTTGATAAAGGCAATAGATAACACTTTTTATACTAGAGCATTGCCCTGAATGCAGAGGTAGGTGTTACGTAGCAAAAGCAATCAGATTTGTAATTCATTTCTTGCCTCGTCGAATTGGGGTGGGGGAGCCTTGTGGATGTAGAAAGGTTTTGGCTTCTGTTTTACTTGAGATTACTCATCACCAATTACTCATCACTGCCAAACCACAGCTTTGTAGCAAAAGATTTAATTTTTAATGTCATTTTTAAAGGTAAATAAATATTTCTACAATTGTAAAAAAAAAAAAAAGTTTCCAAAAAAGGGGAGTGTGTGCCAAGACAAATGGTTGTTCCTGATGAACACACCTTCCCTCCAGCCTCTGGTTAAATCACCCTGAGTCAGGTGTTCCTTGTGAGTAGGGCAAGGCTCTTTGTGAACAGATCTCCTCTGAGCTTCCCTCCGCTCCACTCTCAGCGCCGCATTCTCTTATCAGGTGGGGGATGCAGCTATTCCTCGTCAGAGGGGATCTGTTTTCTGTTATTGCCACTACCACTGCATGTCTGCAAGCAAACCTCCCCTGTGTTCATGAAGGCAGGCAGTTCCCTGTCCAGTTAACCACTTCCTGTAATGCCAGAGGGACCTGGGGCAACATCGTCTTCAGTCACTGCACTCTCCAGATGTTCCAGAAGAGATGTGCCATCCTTGTCAGATGGCGCCAGTTCTGACTTCTCCTCTGAATTGGGATCCAACAGGGCCATGATAAATGTATTGTGAAACCCAGCCAGAAGCTATGTAATTGCAGCAGACAATTAACACCATCTAGACAAAGAAGGTGCTAAGATTGAAGAACACCAGATCCATTTTGCATTTATTTCTGTGCCATTTTACCATTTGTTTTACTTTCATATAAGCCCATTGGTCAAAATATAATGAGAACAACAGTGCCAAGGTGAGAAACATTAACTCTTTCTTCCATACTGTTCTTCTAAATCTGGGATTAATTATGAAAACAAGGATTTTTTTAGGTTATGCATGAAAAAAAATACTTCATAAAACAGGTTATCAGGATCAAAGCTGCTAGGGATCTCTGGATCTGGTGCAATTACTGTACATTTAGAGGCTGCCCCCAGTTCTCTGCAAACAAGTACAGACTGTTCAAATGGGCTTACAGTCCGACGCAACCTTTGAAGCAGCTGAAGGGCATGACTATTTTACTGGTATGGAGAGAGGTGCTTTGCTTGCACTGATATGGCTTTGGGAAACACTTTTTCAAATGATTTCCATACTAGGGAGTTGATAACACAGTATCTTTGAGATAACAACAGTGGTGGGATACAATGTGTACCGGTGTCTGCTGGGAGCACCAGGTACCATTCTGGTACAGTGCTCCGGAGGGCCCACCCTCCTGCCCGCCATCCTTACCTGTATTTGAGCCAATTGCGGCTTATGCATACAGAGCGTACGGCGCCTGTGCAACTCTCCGCCGAGCACCTGGAATGTCGTGGGTGGTAAGTATGCATATGCACACTGCACACGTGCTGCGCTCATGCATGTGGTAGATGCCCAGCCACGTTGCACCATTCTGGTTGCAACAGGATCCAGAACCCACCACCACTGGATAACAAGTAAATGAAACTAGGTCAAAATTAAGACTAACCTCTGATCCCAAGGCTGAATATTCTACAATGGCTCTCTTTCCTAAAAAGAGCCATGTCCACAGGGTACGATGGGGGAGAGAAAGACATGGTGGCGGAGACTATGCAATTAAAGCCCTGCCCCTTATTTTACGTGTATCACATGTTTGAAAAGTATGGGATTCAGTCATCTGGCTACAACTGCCATCTTGACTTTTCTGACCACCTTTTTCAATCTTCCATGGAAACAAGCTACTGTATGGATGAGGTGGAATGGAGTCTCTAATTGAAAAGTGCAAATGAAAAGCCAGCTGAATATGCCTTAGTGGACAGGTTGTGATTTTGTCTCCAATCTTTGCAACTTTCAGTCTGAAGGACTTCAGCTCTCAGAATTCTCCAGCCAGCAAAGCAAAGCTAGCTGGAGAATTCTGGGAGCTGAAGTCCTTCAGACTTAAAGTTGCAAAGATTGGAGACCCCTGTTTAATGGTAAGGACTTTTTTGATCTAATTAGCAAAAGGGGCAGGGGAAAAGGTATGTACTATCTGTCAATCAATATGCACCTCATAATTTTCGGTGTTTTGGGTGTTTTATTTTTATTTTATTTTAGAAAGGTTTATATTATAAATGCAAATCAAAAAGGCCACTGATCTTTAGCTGGGATAAAGATTTTAATTCCAGGTAATTAAGCATCTGCTGTAAAGGCGGCTTTGGTATTGTCAGCATTGCAATCCAGCAGGGGAAGATCGAGTCCTGTTGTCTGCCCATTCTTATAATGAATGAAATCGCAATAATTGTACTGCTTCTTAAATACTAGAGGTTTGGGGGCCCTTCGAATGCAACATTTGGTGTTCACAGGATGATTCTTCAAACACATATACATGAAAACATTATATCAGAATTAACAGTCCATGTAATTTTTCTAGGGATGAAGCTATAATTAGGCCCTGTCAGAGATCTACGTACATTATGTCAGCATTGGCCCTTCCTTATCCAACAGATTATTGATGTAACTCTTGGGGATATTTCAGAGTGGAATTCTGATTTTCAGGCCAACGATCCTCATTAAGGTTTTGGGTTTTTTTACTCCGTGTGTGTGTGTATAATATCAAACATTTCATGAATTGTAGGGAAAGTCTGGAGCTGAATTTGACTGCTGAAGCCATTAGCAGTTCAGAGAAAAACGGAGAGGAAGGCTGTAGAAACATAAACATACACAGGGCAGAGTTTTCCTCCTAATACTCAGCAGTGCATTTCAAGCCTGCCAGCTAGACAACACATTCCTGAGGGGGCATGATCTACTGGTTAGTGAAGCATACTTAGCATCCCCCAGCCGCCCCATTTTCTGGCTAGGGAACATGCTGGAGTTGGCAACAAGCACCAGCCAAGGGCACACAACTAGCCCCCTCCTGAAGCTGTAACAAGCTGCTCCTTTCTCCATCAACCCTTTTCCATCTACCGAGGTCCTGCTCGACACCAGGACCTGCATCTCATTTATCTCCTTCCCTTTTTCTCCCTGGCACACATGAGATAGAAGGATTCAGATAATTCAAACAAAATTTTACACTAAAGACTTACTGTGTTCCTCTGGGAAGAGATATCAGATCGGCCCCATGATTGCTTCACTACAGACAAGGTTTTGCTGGGTAGCTGTGGAGAGGGAAAAACTTTGATATCTCGGCTGGTGCATAAAGAATAAGGGTCTGTTTTTAAACAAACCCTTATTCTACAAAAGCACAGTGAATGCTAAAAACTGATTCACACTAAGCCATGGCATGTTTAATTATCTTCTTTTCAATAAACCACAATCATACAACACATGAAACCAAGCATTATAGCTTGGCATAATGTATAAACCCAACTTAAATTTGTTCATCTGAAATTTCCTGAATGTAGGATAAACCTTTTTTTGGCAAAATATGTTAAGGTGTGAGATTAGGACTGAGAGGCCCAGATTCAAGTCCACCTGAACTTTGCCCATGGAAACTCACTGGGAGCTTTGAGGCCTCTCTTTGTCAGCCCAACATGCCCGAGAAGATGCTTATTGTGGGAAAACTTTCAAAGAATCAGTTCTGTCTGCTGCTTTGAGTTCTTGGAGGAAAGGCAAGGGGTAAATATCTAGTGATTAAATAAAGTAAAACTAACGTAAAGAAATTGACTACAGAGTAATAAGAGTTAAGTATTGAAAGTTAAGAGTTGAGTATTCATATTTTCTATTATAGACTAGAGTCAGGCTATCCTTCACTCTCATTTGATAAGGATGTGATAAAAAAGAATATTGGCCTGGGATAAGAACTAAATACAATTGTAGCATCTGAAATTATTATAATAATGAATGCAGCAGAGTGAGTTTTTAATAAAAAGATAACTTATTTAGAAAAACATACTTGGTTTACCAGATTTGGACTTCGCAATCTGGGTAGCTTCTTGGAGCAGCAAAGCTACATAGACAACTCTCATGATCAGGCCACCAGTTTGACACTCCTGCTCTATGGCATGAAGTCTGCCTATTCTTATTCCACCCTTTCCTTATTTCCTTCAGCAGAGGTACAGAAATATTAACATATTAAAAAGAGCTTCTGAAGAGAAGAAAGCTGCTGTGGATTATCTTTGGCCTGTGACGCAACATTTTCTGGAGAAAGTATGGAGCTGTTACCTGACCAATGGGCAACCAGGATCAGCCCTCGGAGAGAATTGTTAAGGTTTTAGCTGTTACAATGCAGTGGGCAGAAGACAAAATAAACGGAAGTCCCCATTCAACCAGGTCATGTTTTGTCTGATGGACATATATGTCACAGATCAATATATTGATTCCTCTTCAGAAGATCTGATTATCACCACATTAACTTAGGAAACGGAACAGTATAAGCTGCTCTGAGTTTGTCATGGGGAAAGATACAAATGCTTTAAAAGGTCTCAATCTAGTGCTGTTTGCATTCCCACATGTATCTCTAATATACAGAGTAACATGGCTTTAGTTTTGATAGAAACATTATTTATAGATTGCTATTTGTTAATATTCTCATAATATTTTCCCATATTTTTAATTCATTTTGATTCTGCCACATTTATTTCTGTCTCGAGGGCATTTGTCCTTTGAATATCAAAGTTATTTTGATACCTGCATTACATTTTCCTGGGACTACTGCTTTCATTTTCTTATTATTTCAACCTTGATTAAAGCTAAAGAGAATAGAAATGTCACAGGCTTTCTATTTTTAAACTAATGCATACTTTTCCCTTTTTACAGCCCACAAACAGTTGTTTCCTATCAACTTTCTCCAACTCATTCCAGACAGTGCTGTACTTTGATAACCATTCAGATACAAATATTCTCAGAAGTGTTTCCAATCTGGTGATATTATGATAACATAGCCCTAAGGGTTTATTAGCATCATGCTATTCATTTCACCTACTTTCATTTCCTTGGATGAAGTCCAGAATAGCCTCTAGTCCTGTTGATTGCTCTTCAAACAGAAGAAATAGCCCAGTATTACATTTAGAAACATGCATCCCATTTCTAATGACTGTATTGCTGCTATACCCATCAATGACAGGGTAATTGAAATTCCACTACAGTCACTGGCTCTCTGTCTCTTTACAAATTATTTTTCAGACTTATCTGTTGTTGTTTTTCTGCTTTCTTTTATTTTTGTTTTAATCTACCATTTTGTCCTAAGCCTTTCCCAGTCTATGTATTTTTTCTTCCTAACAGTTTTATGCTAGTGTTGCTCCTTTGGTATTTCTTTAGTGGTTTTTTTTTGTGTTGACCTAACAGAGGAGCAATATTATGAATCTTGAGTAACTTCTTTCCCTCATTCCCACCCATTCCTTAAGACGAGCATTTGCTGCATTCCATTATGGGTTGCAAAAAGTTTGGTTCCATTTTTCCTCCTCTTGCTATATTTTCACTTACCTGGCTCTCCTCAGATGTTTTACTTCAACTTCTATCCTACTTGTCAGTTCTCTTTCTGCCTAAATTCAGGAAAGCAAAACATACTCATAAACTTTAATCCCTCTATCTATTGAACTCTGTTCCTTTCCGATAGATGAAGACTTCCCTTGTTCTCAATAAGGGTGGAGATAGCATCCATAGTATGGGTAAATCCATCCACGCTCTGATTGGACTGAGTCTTGAAT
>JAPKID020002410.1:0-13357 GCA_026931265.2 Tropidonophis doriae | reverse complement strand
GATAGATAGATAGATAGATAGATAGATAGATAGATAGATAGATAGATAGATAGATAGATAGATAGATAGATGAGAGATAGAGATAAAGATAAAGATAGAAATAGAGTTTGAGATAAAGATAGATAATATTTATTGCAGTCTGTTATGATATCATTTTTTACAGAAGCAATTTGGCCTGGCCAGAGAAAACTCATGCCATCTTTACTATTTTTATTTTCTTTTAGTGTGTATTTTATCCAGTTATCTGGAGAGATGTCCTGTTTTATATTTTAAGCAAAATTCTTTCTGATGTAGCTCTTTATGCATTTATGACTTTCTTCTCACTAAGACATCTGTTTTTAGTCATGCATCTATGGGAGGCTTCAGATTGATACACATCCTAGTCATTAATCTTAATAAAAAAGGGAAAAGGAAGGGAGGTGAAGCTGTGTTTCTCCAGTAAGGCTCTGCAATACTTTCTGCTTCCATGAGTTAAAGAAATTATCTGTGATCTGGCATCACTGTAATGGGTGCCTAAAGCCTTTGGGGAAAGTTGTCAAGATTAATCAAATAATAAAATGAATAATTATTGTCTTTCAAATGTTAAAGAAAAACCAAGCATCCAATGCTTTTTAATATCCCTATCATTTGATCCTATTTTGAAGACTCCATTAAATACATAATGAGAATGCAATGAAGTTAATAAATGTATTAATAACTTTAAAGTTGGGACACACTATTCCACATAAAAATGGCATCTGCTACTTCCCTACCCATTGTTCTCCATCATCTAAGTCAGTGGTAGCCAACTTGGTCCCTACCGCCCACTAGTGGGGGTTCCAGCTTTCATGGTGGCGATAGGGGTTTTGTCCAATACTGAAGTACTTTCCTTTTTTTAAATTTAATTGACTTAAAAAAAAATTAATAGCATTATTTAAAAACATTTTCATTAGATTTTCATAAAATCACCATTACTGTGGAAATGGTGGATGGTTAGAAAATTTTACTAGTAACAGAGATACAAAAGTAGGTGATAGGTATAAAAAGGTTGACTACCTGTGATCAAAGTAATTGATGGAAAACCATTACATTAAAAATATAAATTATGTATTTATATTCTAGCCATATAGAATATTTAGAATATTTTAATCTTCAGTATCTCTTAGAAGATGTTTATAGAAAATGATTCAAGGGACAAAACCTGCAGACCAACTTAATCTCTGTTCACTAATTACCTTTGCTTCTCTCATTTACCTCACAGAGCTGTGGCTATGGGAAAGATATTGGAGACAGGTGTGTCCTGCAAGAAAGGAAGAATATAAATCTGATTAATAATTATGTATTATATGGTCTGAGAGGTAACAATGCTCTCTTCTCTTTTTTTCTCTTATTTAGAGAACATTTAATGTGAATAGCACTCAGTCAGGAAATAATCTGATACTGCATTTGAGCAATATTTCATTTTTGGAATAAAAGAGTGATATGTTTTGTTTTCTGAGTCAATATTGCCAACTTTGAATTATCAAATATTATATAACAAAATATATTTTTTTTCAAGAAAAAAATTCTGGCAAACAGGTAATTTCTAATTATCACCTCTTAAACAGTGCATTGTATGAAAATTTCAGTCTGAGATCTGAAAGAAGTCATTTGTGCCATGTTTTTCTTTTGAAATAGAATATAGCACAGTTACCATATTTCCAGCTGACGACTAAATACAGAAAGTGTTCATAATGGGCATGGAGACCAAGCTCTAAGCAGCTGGCTGTCTGTGGTGGAGAAACTGCAGTAGCCAGGAAGGTCCACTGTCTGGGTGTGGTATTGCTAAATAAGCAAGTGCAGACGGGTGACCCAAGGACTTTAGAACAACAAGGCATTTTTAGCGTACAAAGGAGATTCCACAAAGCTTTGTTGAATTGAGTAAACTAAAACTAAACTTTAATGAGAAAGGCTATATTAACAGAATCTTGCCAGTCTGGTTGTGTTTTTTTTTCTCCTTTCCCCTCATACTTCTGTGAGTCAAGGGAAAGAGCATCATAATACGATTTCAAAAAAAGAGAATATACGTAGCTCAAATTTGAACTTTGGTGCTCCCTCAGTTTAGTTTTTGCTTACAGGTGTTTCATTGCCCAACTAGGTAACATCATGAGTGAACATTGAAAGCACCACTTATCTCCTTTCCCAGGGTTCATTGAATGCTTCTGCCTTTTTTGTTTTTCTTTTTGCAATGGCTTCTGAATATTTCCCTCAAGGGAATTCTTAATATAGGAAGCCCATTTTCCTCAGGATTCGTTTTTTATGTACTAACTGTATTTTAGTTTTTATTCAAAGGAAACTAATTGAAAGAATAAACAAAAAAAATCATACTTGATCTTTGGCCAGATCCTGAATCTATTTTTTGATGGTTCTATCCATTGCAGAATCATGCAGTATTACTTAGTTGTCCCAACAGTGCTTTTTCAAAAGGTATCTGGACTTTCTTTGTTTTTTCCTTGAAAACATTTTGCTTGTCATCCAAGAAGCTTCTTTAGTTCTGACTGAATATGGAGAATGAAGGATTTATACCTTGCAGTCATCATTAGGATTCTCTCTGACAGTTGTTGAGGCCACTTCAGTGCTGGATTGCTCCTGGTTCGGCCCTGTTTGGTTTGGATGAATCAGTAGTAACAGCAGCGGGAGGCTCCGCCCACCCACCTGAATGTTTCTGCACATGTGCAGAAGTGGCATGCATGCATACATGCAGGTGCAGGACCGCACCTCAACTGGTAGTGAAAAAAAATGGCAACCCACCACTGGGCCACTTGGAGATTTATCCATCCCCTCCAGGTCACAAGAATAGAGAACATGGATGTGGGAACTTTTTGGAACTGCTGAAAGAACTGTGTCACAAACAGGAGATAAGTAATATTGTATTCCCACCACCACATTGATAAAGGGCTGTTCAATTTTAACGTAGATGGCCTCTTTGACCATTCTTTCAAACCAGTGGTCCTCTGTGTCCAAAATGTAGACTTTGCTCACCTTGATTTTGCTGTGGTAAAGCAAACATGGGAATGTAAACTGAGTCAATTCATTCCTATGGGCATTTTTTTACATTTATGCAAAACGTCATAAATCATGATCATGAAATGCTGCAGTCAGCCATTAATTAATTAATTAATTAAGACCAACATTAAGCCAGAAGAAGTATAAAGCAAGGGTTAAATAGTCAATCACCGGAGGAATGATCGTCTGCCGAGGGGAATGACAGGAGGCAAAGGAGGAGAAACAACCAGTCCTGAATCTCCTACAAGTTACTATCTGACCCAAGTTCTTCATTTCCAATCAGCTCCGTAAAAAAAAGTTAGCCATCCTTTTTCAGCTATTCTTCATGTGGTTTAAGCCACACTGAGTTGGCAAGTTCAGCGTCAGTAAATCCAATGCACTCTGCCGCTTGTTGCAATATAGACTTCCCCACCAAAAAAGGCTTAGTCACAGTTCAGGGGCAGCCATTAACGGCACCCTCTCTCCAGCCACTCGGACCAACAGATCTGCTTATCAGCACATGGGAGTTGCCGGTTCCTCACGCGCCTCAGCTCACCACACCTTCGCTGACCCTCTTGCGGTCAGGGCTGATGATTAAAAGCCGTTCGTAGCCAGAGAAAAGCTGATCAGCTCTGGAGTGCTATCTGACACCGACCTGCTACAAAGTGACGTCCCCGGAAGTCTAATTAATTGATTGATTGATTGATTAAATGTCATCAAGTGTCATCAAGTGTCTGAAACGAGGTCATTTGACTATGCCACTATCGGAACTCTGGAAAGGTTATAAGCATCCTCTGCTTGTGGGTACCCTGGGGGGGAGGAAGGGAACTAAGCAATTAGTCATTAAGCAGAGCCTACCTATATCTTGTGAATTAAACCACCCCCTTAGATGCATTATAGCCAGAGGTGGGTTACCAATATTTTTACTACCAGTTCGGGTGTGCTCACATGTGCAATGTTTCTGCGCATGCACAGAAGTGTCCAGGCGAGTGGGCATAGCCTCCTGCCGCCACTACTACTAGTTAGGCTGATCCAGGCTAAACCAGCAGCAACCCACCTCTGATTATAGCCTATATTTGTGGTATGTGTTTTCCTACTGCAATATTTTTCGAAGCTGGCAACTTTAAGATGTGTGCATATCAAGTCCCAGAATTCCCAAGCCAATATTTTTCGAAGCTGGCAACTTTAAGATGTGTGCATATCAAGTCCCAGAATTCCCAAGCCAGCATACTTAAAAAGCTAAGTCTGAAAAATACTAATCTAATATGTTACAGGTTCACTTGGAGAAAATGGCAAGAAAAAATATTTTAAAGATCCTTTCCTATTGAGATGAAAACTTGGTGTCTATAGACATTTTCCTGCAATTGGAAAAATTGCTTCTGCTTGAAAAGAGCAGCAACAGGAAAAGGAGTGAAATTGCGGGTAATCCAAACACATGCCTAGAATTCCTTAGCTAATAATGTAATTGGCACTAAGGTGCCTCACAATGTAGCCCTGTGCCTGGCTGGCTGGTTAGTGTAAGACTGTCCTCTGCAATATTTACTAGCAATTTCTCAGATTCTAGAAATCCACTTATTAATTTTATGGGTTGCAATTCTGTCTTTAATTTCTTAATTTATACATTTGGAGGTGAAATCTGGAATAACTGCCTTGAAGTGAGAAAAACAACAAATCAAATGAAATTGATCAATCAATCCATTCAGATTTGTTTCCTTGGCTGTCTTCTGTTAAAGGGATTCAGACACAGATCCTTTTTCAAAAAAAAATAAATCAGACTCATTTTCTGGATAATCATGTGTTGAAACCAGTTAAGGTTGCATCATTCAAATATTCTTCTCTACTCTAGTTCTACTCTACTCTCCAATGAACATTTATCAGGAAAACTTGGCACCCTATACACAATCAGGTGATATAGGCATAAGGATTTATCTCAGCAGTCCTGAATTTTACCTCTTTAAAATTCCACAATAACATGGACAAGCTGCAAGTAAATGAATTTGTACCCCATTGATTGATTATGATGGAAGGATGCAAATAGTTGAATTGGTTCCCCATCAACCTTAAAAGAACTGTATGTCATGGGATTTGTGGTAATAAAGACAAATATCTCTGAATCATGCCAGCTGTTGACAAGGATCCTGCAAATCTCATCAAGAGTCTATACATTCTGAAAGTACTCATTCCATAGGCTTAGCATCTTGCCAGTGTAATGTACAGGTTTAATTGCTGTTAATGGTTGATTACAAATCCCTATGAGTTTATAACAGTTCTCGATTGGCTTGGGTTGCTTGTGTATGTTGTATTTATGCTGAAGATTCACTCTAAAAGTTTGAATTAAGCAAATAGCTTCATACACAAGCAGGATGCTTGTGTATGTTGTACGTATGCTGAAGATTCACTCTAAAAGTTTTAATGAAGCAAATAGCAGAAATATCTATCAACTTATGTCTGATTATTAGAAAGTATCCAACACCCAGCATTTGCTAATTATTATAAGATCTTTTGAACAGCTCAATATAGTTCTTTCTTTGAATGCACTGAAAGGGACCTTTCACATTATCAACATGGAAAACAAGGGCATACATGTTGTTGAGTTGCTAGGCTGAGTGCTCTGTTTTAAAAGTAAGTTTGTTCTGGCCAAGTAGTTTAAAAGCTGCTTAGAATATTGCCTTTGTTAAAACTCAACAGTCTGGGGACCAAATAAAGACACCAAGGATGGAAATTGCACAGTTAGAAATGGCACAGAAGACTCTTTCAGACCAGTTAGATATCCTTCAATATTATCATCGCCTTTTTGTTAGTCCTAGTAAGTTTTGATTTACTTCTTCTTTACTACAATTCTTTACAGGTAGTACATGCTTAAAGACCAAATTGGAATCTGCCATTCTGTTACTTAGTGAGTTGTCATTAAGCAAGACATCCTATGACCACAACATGATTTTACTACTGGATTCTCCATTGATTCTGCTTATCAGTTTCCCCATATTATTGCCCATACTATACATACATTGTTATCATTATTTCTCCTTTATTTATCATGATTTTCTTTTTTATTAATCTCTGTATAACCAAACAATTACCCATTATCCTTTCATATGTGCCATTCAATATTCATATTCAATTACTACTTATTATACTAATACATGTGTATACATTATTACCATTTTCAGATGATGATGATTGATGATGATAATAATAATAATAATAATAATAATAATAATAATAATAATAATTTAATTTATAAACCGCTCTCTCTTCCCAAAGGGACTCGAGGCGGTTAGCTCATAATATATTATTTCTACTGACAAACTCTGGCCAGAAGATACCAATTTAGAATAGTAAAGTCAGTCAGAAGACATTTGCAGTATTTGCGAGGGGGAGGAGGGGAGAGAACAGGTCATTTTCTGATTTGTTTCAACATTTCTGTTTTGTTAGATAACTATTTGGAAGTTATCAGGACATATTTCTCTCAACCTGTTATTTTTCTGTTAAATGAGCTTCAAAAGAAATATTTCAAGAATTTATTATGTGAAATCCCTAAATTGAACTGGCAGGATATAAAGATCTACCATTCTCTACTTCCTTTCCAATCTACTACATTCCAATCTTTTCTGATCCCAGCCTCAAGTTGGCTTAGATTTAATCATGTTGCCTTTAAATCTCCTATTCAAATTAAATCTCTCAGTTTTGAATTTTAGATACAATACAATAGCAGAGTTGGAAGGGACCTTGGAGTAATGCTTTCATCTATACAAGCATCTTTCAGAAACAAATATCAAACATGGAGTTTACAACTTTTACATTTTTCCTGATGTAAATAACTAACCTCCTATGCTAGCTTTTGGTTTTGTTATATTTGTTTTTGTATTTGTTCCTTCCTTTCTCTTTTTTTATTATCAATGTTCTAATACTGTTCACCTTAATAAAAATTCATAGATTTCAAAAAACGTAATCTGATATCCTCAAAATTAAAAACCACAGCATTTTCTCTTAATTTCCAGATGTTTTTATGTAACACACACACACACAAAGAAACAAACACACACACACGTTTGATCATATAATTATTTCATCCTGGATTTGTTCATCATTTATAGAAGGCTGAGAAATAAAATAGTTCTTTCTCACTGTGAATTTTGTAGAATATCGCTCAGCCATGTGTGTACTGATACAAACAAATGGAATTCCAAAGTAGACAACATAATTTGTCATATGTATAAAACAAAGGGGGACAGGAGGTAGAACTGGCATTTTCCACAGACAACATAATGAGATCTAAACAAGACAATTTTTCAGAAGACCACAACAATTTTAGAACTAGAGTTTATACTTAGTATTTGCTGAGTTGAATTCTTTTTCCAATGTTCATTGAAACAAGGCTTAGATAACAGCAACAATTTTAAAAAATATTCACTTTTATTCCCGTTAGTAAATCCTTTACCTTGAAACAGTTTGCTGGACACAATCAAAGCTTCCCTGAGGATTATCTTTGCCAACATTTGACAGGTAGAAATCAAAGGTATGGACTTCATTTGGGACATCAGTTTTGGGAATCTTTACAAGCTGAAACACAAACAAATGCAAATATTTATCTATAATGTTATAATTATGAAACTAAGCAGCTACTTTTTCATATTTACAACTATGGTAATTTACAATATAGGATTCTGATATAACAAATGAAATGACATTGACAAATCCATTGAGTCCAAGAAAGAAATGGAATTTAATTCAAACATTTAATATTTAAATTCAATAAATGGTCTTTTGGGACACAAAACTTCTAATATTGTTTTTACATTTAGAAATATTATTTATTTTATTTTATTTTATTTTATCTAATTTCTAGACCACCTCCTCTCCCCACAGGGACACGGGGTGGTATACAGGAACAATTAAAACACCTAAAAGCACGACAATACATACATAATTAAAATCGAATTAAATAACCCTATACCAATTTATAAAACATTAGAACAATATCCCATTTAAAACCAAATAAAACAATTTAAGTTAACAGACTGGAGAGGAAGAGTTAATTAGGCTAAGCCAGCCTGATAGAACAGATGAGTCTTAAGTTTTTGGCGGAAGGAGCGGAGGTCCGTAGTAGTTCTAATATCGGGGGGTAGGTCATTCCAAAGGGTCGGGCCCATCACAGAGAAGGCCCTTCCCCTGGGCGTCACCCGCTGGCATTGCCTAGTGGACGGCATCCGGAGAAGTCCCTCTCTGTGGGAGCGAATCGGCCGAAGGGATATATGGGGCAGGATACGATCCCGCAAATAACTAGTTCTGTGGACGTGATTTGATGGGTGTGGTATGGCTTTGTGGGTGTGGCTTGGTGGGCGTAGCTTGGTGGACATGGCAGGGGAAAGATACTTCAAACTCTCCATTCCCACCTCACTCCAAGGGAAGGATACTGCAAAAACTCCATTCCCACCCTATTCTGGGGCCAGCCAGAGGTAACATTTGCTAGTTCTTTGAACTACTTAAAATTTCTGTTACCGGTTCTCTGAACTATTCAAAATTTCTGCTACTGGTTCTCCAGAACCTGTCAGAACCTGCTGGATTTCATCCCTGGGTTTAACCCTAATGGTAAATTAGTCTGCTCTTCATTCTCTTGAATATTTGCAGAAAAAATAAGGAGACATGTCACTCTTGTCAGTACTGACAATGCACATTGTAAATCATAAGCCGGTAGATTGGACTGAGCTTAGAAAAGAAATAGTTCCCAGGGCCAACTGTGGGGCATTTGATTAATGCAGGGTACACACACACACACACACACACACACACACACACACACTTCAACTTTGCAGTCGATCCCAAACGGATCCCCACTGAAAACATTATATGTGGAGTTGAAGCTATCTTAACCACAACATGAACAAATGTCACAATACCTCCTGCCTACCAGACATCTTGAAACCAACACTAGCCAACAAATGAGCCCCACCCACCACCCAGGCTGTCACAATTCAAAAAGAACAACAAACATACAGCCAGCACCAATCAGCACCAATCTACCAATCATGATACTACACAGCCAATCAACCCACTCACAGCAACAAAGCCAGCACTCCACCCCACTGCCCCCACCAAGATTTATAGAAAGACGGCAGCTCCGTAGCCGAAAATGCCAGCCTGAAGATGGTGAGTGAGACTTGCCGAAACGTTGCCAAGACAATCTCAAACTTACATGGGAAAAGACCCAAATACATGGGAAGAAGACCAGCATACCTACACCTGTGAAAATCTACGAATACACACACACACCTACTTTTTATCTTACAAAGGATTGCTTTAGAGATTAGTCAGTCTTTGCAAATGGCCTTGAAATTACCTGAGATTACTCAGACTGATGTGCCTGAAGATATCAATCAGAAACCCACATAAAGAGCTTTTTGAAACACAGTCAAACAGTTTGGTTTGGTAAGTTTCTAAGAAGCCAAATTAAAGAGACTGTGCAGCTCACCCAATATACTGAGTATTGATAAAGTTGGATATAGAAGCTTAAAGGATAAACAGCTTTTTTTTTTCCTTTTCTTTTTTAAAAAAGCCAGAGCTGATTTTTTTTTCTTTGTTCTGATATTTTTCACTTCAAAAGCAAACTTAAGGCTACTATTCAGAGGTAAAAACTTTAGAAATCCTCCTCCTCCTCCTCCTTGGGAAGGACTCAGTAGGAAGAACAAAAATGCCAAATGCTGTCTAAACTTCCGGCTCACCCTGCGATGAACCCTAATAATATTACCAGTGATGAAGTTTGCGCAAAGATTACTGCTTTGAATAAAAAAAGCAGGCTCAATACATTTCCAACAAATGTTAATACCAACAGAAATGAGTACGCTATTTTTGGGAATGTGACCCTTTTTCATGAATAAATGAAACATTGACATTTGCAGATTAAAAAAAAAAAGACTTCACTGCTGTGAAAGACAGTGACAAATGTCAGGGTGTCAATAATGATCAGTGAATAGAATAGTTTCTCATCAGAGCTCTGAACAGATAACTAATGGAACTTCTGCTTGCTAATATTGCGAGTGGGATACACACACACACACACACACACACACACACACACACACACACACACACACACAGCATCCCTGACTGGCAGAAGAGAAAGATGATAAAATGCTTCAGACTTCTTCCGCTTTTGGTAGATGTAAATAGAGTGGTTTTTCAAACATAGAGTCAATAAAAAATAGATTGTATATATGTGGTTGGCACTAGGATATGAATGTTTTATCTTTTTCCCAATATATAATATATTGGTTCAAATGTTTGATTCCTGATATAGTTGGATGATAATGATGATGATGTAAAGCTCTGTGCTTCTTTTCCCAATCAGTTCTCCCATTCATGAGCAGACCGTCTCTGCTATCTCAATCAGTATGGTGGCTTAATCTCTCTTTGCCCAGTAGCTGGAACTGTATTTTGCAGGAACTTGGAATCAGAATAACAGAATAACAGAGTTGGGAGGGACTTTGGAGGTCTTCTAGTCCAGCCACCTGCTTAGGCAGGAAACCCTGTACCCGTGATGGCGAACCTATGGCACACGTGCCCAAAGTGGCATGAGAAGCTGTGTCACCCAGCATGCACAGCCTTGCCTGTTTGTCTTCTTGGTTTCTGGTGTGCATGCACACATGATAATCAGCTGTCCTTGCATGCATGATAGTGCCAAAAACCGGTGTGCGCATTGTTAGGATAATTATCCTGATATTGGATTGACAATATATACAAGCCAGGATTATGAAAGGATATATGTACCTTTAAAGACTATGCGGAATCTGATTGGCTGTGTTTCCCAGTTCAATCATAAAAGGCAGCTGGAAACACAGTTCATCCCTTTTTTTTTGTTTCCTTGCTTCTTGATTGCCACTGAGGAAGGAGCTGAAACTGAAGACGGAAGAAGAATCATTGTTTTGACTGACTGTAAGATAACTGTGTTTTGGTGAAGGACTGTTTATTGTTGGAGGAGTTAGTATCACTGTTTGGAAGAAGTACTTTAGTTACAACAAGAGTAAAGACTATTTATTTTTCTACTAACAGTGTTTTAGAGTTCTTGTGTGGTTTAAGCAACATATCTCTTGCTGTCCGGTATATTGCACTATTCCGCCTGTTTTGTTTCCAATGGGGGTGTTTTACCCCTAACACGCATGCATGGCAGAACACGGAAGTTTGGCTTTCCTGGAGCGTGGTCTCTTCGCGCGCATGGCAATGCCAAAAAACAGCCTGTGCATGCGGGCCGGACAGCTGATCGTCGGGCATGCCTGCCTGCTAGAACTCAGAAATTCGGCTTTTCTAGAGCGTGGCACTGACAAGGGTGCACGTGACGTTTCCACGCAACCTTTTTGGCACCCGGTGCCAAAAAGGGTTGCCGTCACTGCCCTATACCATTTCAGACAAATGGTTGTCCAATTTCTTCTTAAAAACCTCCAGTGCTGTAGAGCACCCACAACTTCTGGAGGCAAGTGATCCCACTAATTGTTCTCACTATCAAGAAATTTCTCCTTTGTTCTAAGTTAGTTCTCTCCTTGATTAATTTCCATCCAGTGCTTCTTGTCCTGTCTTCAAGTGCTTTGGGGAATAGGTTGGTCCCCTCTCCTTTAGGCATAGATAGGTACACTACCCAGCACTTGTCAATGGGGAGAATGTTTCTTCTCTTGAAGACATGATATTGAAGTCTACACACATAACAGGTGAAAAAGAAAAATCAATTATGTTACACTGCACAGCCTGACTAATATGGCAAAGAGATGGTACCATTGGGTGTATTCATTCAGTGGTTTAATAGAACCCCATGCACATGTTTTTCATAGCACATAGTCTTGACAATCACTAATTCATACAAACTTTCCAAATTTTCAACAGGAATGGGATTTTATGATTGTCTGTAGCTACTTTCCCAATGCTGCAGTGGAGTGCCAATGTAATGGAGAACATTTGGGTGGAATAAATGGGAGGGGGGAGCAGTGCTGCTGTTGTTTAGTCAAACAATAAAGTGTGAATAATGCTTTCCAAAAATTAAAATGTAGATCTTTCAAAGAGGCATGCAGTAATAGTGATAGGTGACTTTAATTCTTCTGCTATCAAATGGGAGTGAGTTAAGACCTTTCCAGAAAATTCCTGACTTGACAACTTAATAATTTTTCTTTAAAAATTCCAGAAAGATTTCCCTGAACCGATATTAAACAGCCGGGAAAAGTTCTGTGAAGAAGTGGAAATAAAAGAACAATGGAAAAGTGGAATGCTGAAACGTCTTCATTTTAAGAAGGACTAACTAAGGCTGAATATAGATAAAGGTGTCTTGAACTTCAACAACCCAGAACATAGAACATAGAAATGTAGAAATACTTGCTGAGAAATCTAACTGGGAAAAGATAACAAAATGGGTGGAAATTCCTATAAAAGGGCAACTCCAAACCACTCCAGTGAGAAAAGAAAATGAAAGACACCGGAAAACTCAAAGTGTCTATACAGAAAGTTTAGTGAAGACCATTTTAGCCCAACCCCCCAGTATTAACCAGTAATTTTTAGGGCTTTTAATCTCTTTTAAGACATCATAATCCAGATCTTGGCACCTGAGACAATAACTGTGGAGAATAAGAAAGATGACAAACAAAGGCCAGATATGCTATCAAAGCAACAAGGAAGAAACATGAATTATGTCCCAAACAAAAAGTAATTATACACAGAAGATTCTAGAAGAAACCTTTCAAATTCACATGAGTATAAGTGGTGGTGGTGGTGGTGGTGGTGATAAAGGACAGTCTAGCTTGTTAGATTCTGTTAGTATAGCCAGTATTAATAGTTTTAGCCTTCATGTAGAATTTGATGTCTCAGTTTGGTCTACAATGGGGCTTGCTCAAATGACATTGCCTCCAAGTCTAAGGAAGCAATTACTACTAGAACATGGCAAAAACAGTGGAATTCGAGAAAAGGTTCCTTGGGACTAGCAACCTTTTAAAGTTTCTGAACAGACTCATCAACTCAATAGAGCTGGAGGAAGCCACTCGGAGCCTTAAGTCCACCTCCTTGTTCACAGCAGGAATTTTCTTCTGCTACTAAAGGTCGGCCTAGAAACATTGTAATAATTGAGTTGCCTTATTAAGTGCCTTTCATTACCACTGTTCTTGCTATCACAGCTTTGTGGGGTGAGAAAAGAGCTGTGTGTTTTGCTTTGTGTAAAAGAAGTGAAGTTTCAGAGGAGTTAATCTACTTGGTGCTGATGCTGAATTTCCCTGATGCCGACTGAGAGAGTTGCTCTCTATAATCATACTACTCTGCCACAACACTGGAGTAGAAGGCCAGTAGTTACAGCTAAACAGCAATATGTTTTTATTTGCAGTTTGTA
>JAPKID020002408.1:0-12113 GCA_026931265.2 Tropidonophis doriae | reverse complement strand
AATTATTGTGAGAAAACATTTAATTTTTTTTGATATTCTGATTTTTAAGACCCAGGGATGTCATTATCACGCCTACACATAATATACCGACTTTAGTATAATTCTCCTGCATTTTAATGGGTCTAAAAGATTTTTGTTAGGAATAAGCAGGGCAACTCAACAAGATTACTTTTAATGAGATGGATTCTTAGGTGGTATAGCCTGGTGTAATTCTGTTTTCATTTCTGCAGACCTGTGTTGATTTACACCACTCAGTGGCTTGGCAACATGTACAGAAGCATCTTCTCTCTCTCCCCCCCCCCTCAATATTCTCATTTTTTCCTCCTCCCTTTTTAAAGTGAAACATTATGCATATCTAAACATAAGTAAGCAAGGCAAAGTGTGTATAAACAAAAGGCTCCATATTTAGAAATTGGGAGGAGGAGAGAAAAACATATTGTATTGCTCCACTCTTTTGGAAATTTCTATGCATTTGTAATAACAAAATTACCATAATTTGCTCGTTAACGCGGCTAGATCAGTCAAGCATTGTTCCAAACATGCAGAGACTGCTCCTCTCTCTAGGACTGCCAGTGAGTTAAGCATGGTGAAAATTAGCATGCAAATAGCCCTAATTCAGTACTGGAGCTGTCAGATTCATATTCAGTGGCTTGTTTCCATTTGAAATCCCTGACAGGAGCAGTTGATGCAATCCCACCTCCTAGTACTTCCAGCTAGAGGAGGCACCAAGGGGGCACTTTCTGAGTGACAGTTTGGCCAGCTTCAGTCAAATAAATCAGTCATGTCAACTAGTAGCAGTGAGCGAGCTACATTGGTGGGGAAGGGAGAGGAAAGGCCAGTAGGCCTATTTCTTTCTTTCTTTCTTTTTTCCAGCAGACCCAATATCCCAAACTTCCCATGGTCCATCAGAAACCTAAGCAAGGAGCAGTTTGTGTGAGACATTACCTGCGGGGAGGGAGGGAGGCGAGAGAGAGAATCAAAGAATTTTAATATTCAGGGTATAGTCACCTCATTCATCACAAAAGGACTTCACAGGTGCTCAAGGCTAAATGAGGGACAGTTTCTTTTTGAACCATATTGAAGATCCCAGGCTTCTTTTGTTGCATCCAGCTGTTAAGTTATCAAACTGCTTTCCTTATGCATTGACACACCTGCGAGTTTCGGAATCTAAATCGAAAAGATACATTGGTACCCTGGCCTGTTCCCATCCATAGCTGAGCTACTTTAAGAAGGTCTATCCCAAGAACAGATGATGATGGTTTTTGTGTGAAGTGTAAGGTTCCCAGTTAAATTAATCCCACTTACCCAATATTTGATCACCATTGTAGGCTAATCTTTCCTCCCCCCCCAACAAAAGCTGGTTTCAAAAGCTTCAGTTACAATCTGCACACTTGAATTCAGTTACCTACTTAAATTCTGGGCATCCCAGAGCACTTGAGGAATTTATTTTAATTATTATTGATTTTATTTATAAAATTTATAGGTCTCTCCTCTTACTTCAAGATAACTCTTACCAACACAAAACTTACCAATGGTCTCGCTATGTATTATGTCTGAGAAAGCCTGGAGAACAGGTAAAGTGCTAGACTCCTTGGAGGAATGTGAGTGTTCAGAAAAACAGAAAAAAAGGATCTGGAAACTGCAAAACAGTCAGGGGAATTTTTTAAACAGATGTGCAACTTTTGTCTCCTAAAGCACCTGAATTATTTGCAAGATTGTCTTTCTCCAATTTTCCCTACCTATCCCACTAGATCCAGTTGAGTTGGCACTTCCAAGTTCCATTAAAGAAATATCTTCTTGAGGAAAATGGAAACATGCTTTCTCCTCTGTTCCCACTCCTTGCCTCTGGAAAAACATTCCCCTGAAGGTGTGCATAGTCCTGAGCCTACTGTCGTTTAGGAAAATCACAGAGGTGTAGATCTTCTAGCACGGGGGTGTCAGACTCAGGCTGGATGCATCACATGTAGGCCATACTCACCCCAGCTCCATTAAGGGAAAAAAAATATGTCGTGATACATCACATGACGGCAACACGATGCTGGGATTTGACACCTGTGTTCTAGCAGGTGGTGGAGTTTTATGAACTCACTAATATGTGAGTTTTCTCTTTCCTGGACTGTTTTTGTTTAAAAAAAAAACTTGCTGTATTGTGTTTTTGCTTGTCCCATATACTGCCTTGAATCACGCAACAATTAGATAGCTTTAAAAATCCTGTAAATAAAAACAAATGAATAAGCAATTTCAGCTTCAAGGATATCTAAGCTTGATCCAAGTACTTAAACTATTTTTGGATGTATTCTATTACGAGGACATGGATTTCTTTCATTGTTTGCAAATCTAGAGCTTGCCACAAAAAACCCATCATCCAGGTAATCAACCTTTAGTTTCTCTCCAGTAGTTGGGGACTGAAACTTGTTACCTATCAGTGGTTCACTTGCCAGACAGTAACTGAACTCACAGTGTGGTTGCGAACCTTTATAGCCTTCTCAATTCCTAACACTGGTTATGTATCAGCAATTCTGCAACTGGGCTTTCTCCTATAATTGTGTCACTGCTGTTGTGAAACATCTCAAGCTGTGAAGCAAGTTGAGCTTCCAGTTCTTAGTTCAAGGTAGAGGGACAGTCCAGAAAGTAAAGATTCATCCATTGACCTCATACTTTCTTGATTTGGCAGCTGAGTAATAAAAACCCTGCATTAGATGAAAAGAAAATCAAAGAAAATTCTGAATGCCAGAGTAAGATTGGAAGTGATGGTGATGGAAAGAACCAGCAAGTCTTTCTACCTTGCAAACACATACAAAAATGGAAAAAGAGCTATGTGCACTTCTTTCTTTCTTTTTTCTTGCTATGTATTTTAGCAATAGCAAGAGTCTTAGACTTATATACTGCTTTATAGTGCTTTACATCCCTCTCTAAGCAATTTTGAAAATAACAAAATATAAGAACAGAGAGAGCTTGCAATACTGCATTCTAACCTCAGTACCACTATGACTCTTAATTTTCATATATTATATAACTGCAGTTACTGCTGTTTTGCACTTGCACACTCGTTTTGCTAACATGTGCGCCCGATGTATGATATGTGTGCATGTGCAGTTGCCAAAAAACTTGTTATGAGCATACACAGAACATTTAAAAAGGAGTAAAAAAATATGCCGGCAATGGCATGGGTGATTGGGGAACTGGTTTGGGGGCATGGCCAGCAGCTGTCCCTACCGGTTCAGCTACCCAGTCATAATTTCTACTACCGGTTCACCCAAATCGGTGCAAAACTGTAGCAACCCACCTCTGCATCACTGGTTTGTATGGTACTATATGTTGTTATTAGATGTCTTCCATCAATGCTTATTCTAGCATGAGTGAACAATTTACATGTTTTAACATAGAAAATTTGTTGTCAGCTAATAGCTCTGGAATCCAATTAGCTATTTATTTATAGGAGTGAGCGGAAATGGTCTTAGCTATTGGCCAGATTGACTTTCAGCTAATATTTTTATACCTTTTTCTGGGAGGGGTGAGGAGCTGGTTTCCCCTTGACACTTGCCTAGACTAGTCCCTGCAGTTTTATTGTCAAAGCTTTTTTGGAAGTGCTTCACCATTTAGCCTCCTAAAGAGCAAGTGACTGTTTCATAGTCACCCTTCAAGTCTAAGGAGGGACGAGAACACATAGGCTCCTGGTTTTTAGTCTAGTGCCTTTAACCATTACACAAAAGTGACTGTCTAGAGAGATAGATTATAGCTAATTAAATATGTAAATTGAAATAATTAACAGAATGATGAAATAATGCCTGCCATAAAGTCTACTGTGAGTGCATGCTAAACTGTGATGATTTACTTTCTCCACATACTCTATTCATCAAACCTTTGTGCGTTAAAAATGCATTAGTTTCTTCTAAAGAAAACTTAAGGAAATGTACCAATCCAAAGATTGACTGATTGATTTTATCAAGCGTACATGCCTCCTCTTTATAGTATGAAATGATTAATTAATTTGTTATAAAATTAAGATAAATTTGGTATCCATTGATCAACCATTCACTCATATACATAACTCTCCATATGTAAGCCAGTTAATGGTAGATCAATGGACTGTACTTTAAGAATTCTGCAATTTGAGAATACGAGAATAATACAGCATCAGTCAAATTTGCAATGTTAAAAAAAAGGTTTGTAATGGAAATTAATGGTGATACGGTAAGATATAAAAGTTGTCTGAATATTGTCAACTACTTTACAGATGTGAAATATCATTATTATTATTGATCCTTTACATTTGAATAATGAACAATGATAATCATAGCTAGTGGGAAAGACATAGGCTTCATATGGAATTAATAGATTTTTGTCACAATTATTTAATTTTTTTAAAAAATCTACTTACTATTTTTATGGTGTTTTTTTAAATGTACTTTTTACTGAAGTTCTCAACTGATTTTGAAATTTAACCTATAGCGTACACTGTGATTAAACACTGCTGCATCAGATTTTATAGGAATCTATTGCTTTTGCATTCATTGCCCTATAGCAGAAAGGTTTCAATAAAAAAATAATAATGAAGCTCATTGGGGGAGTTTCCACAAAACACTGAATAATCATTATGTATTATTTATCTGGTGTGCCAGTTTTGTATAGTGGTTAAGGCAAAAGAAATTGGGAGACCATGAGTTCTAGTCTTACCTTAGGCACAAAGCCAACTAGGCCAGTCCCTCTATTCAGCCCTAGAAAGTAGGCAATGGCAACACTTCCAAAAATCTTGCCAAAAAAACTATAGGCAGTGGTCCAAACAACTTCAAGGAGTCAACACTGATTGACATAGACACTATAACACTTTATCTTGTGCAGGGTCTAATCTTCACCCAAACAGTGAAACAGTTCTCTTAGTTATCTTTTTAATTATACCTCTAAATTATATTAATTATTTCTGATATGATGCATGAGGAAAACATGGGATTGATGGGCTCATGGTGCATCCATATGGTTTTTTTTATGAATGAGTGTCATCGGATTTTTCTTTCTTTCTTTTCCCTCTTTGAACATTTCCCACCTAAAATTGTATGGGCAGAGCACAATAAAAAAAAGGAAAGAAATAAAAAGAAATGAAAGGACTGAATGCCAGTTCAGAAGGAAAGATTGATATAAATTGGATTAATAAATAAATATTTTCCCCAGACTTCTTTGAATCTAGGATGGCACAGTTCAATTTGCAGCCAACTCCCATACTTTGCTCTCTAAATAACATATCAAGATTCATATATGTTTATCATATCAATCCTGAATTTCCAGTGGGACCAAGTATTATAGCCCTAAAAGCCTTCTATTGTACAGATTTCCATGAAATAGGCTCCTTCTTCCAATTACAATATTCTAAAATTAGTAATATTCCATTAAAGTAAATACTAAACATACAAAAAGGAATAGGCATTTGTTTATGGTTGGATAATGACAGGGCACTGCTGTAAATTCCCTGGATAAAGCTTCTGAATTTGGATAAGTATGACCTCCAATAGGGCACTAAAAGGCTGCTTGTGCAATTTTTCAGTTGTTGAGGTGAACTGAATGTTTTTTGTTTAGAACGCTTAACCAGGTTCATCTCAGCAGCTGAAAAATGTGTGGTAAAACAAGACTTTCAAAAGCATAGGAGACTCATTGAATGGATCATCAAGGTTCACTTAATCATGATCAATAATTCTTTCCTTAAAATTGGATTATATTAATTAGAGATTTTTCCAGTCTGTGTCAGAGGGATTGTAAGAAAATTAGCACATAATTACTGGTGCTGATAACAATGCCCTATGCCCATTATAGTTTTTTTGACTGAAAATATTGAGGACATTTGTTAAATTACTCAACAGTTTTTGGTAATAAATGTAGACTAAATTATAAACTGATATAATGAAAGAAATTTATTACTTTTTAAACATTTTTAAAAAAATATTGATAATGTTTCTCTTAATAGATTGCTTGCTTAAATAAAAATCACAAAATCAAATATTGTTATTAAAATACTCAAAGAAGAAAATGGAGAATAAGTTTGTTATTTTCTTATTAGAAACTAATATTATTCAAAAGCTTTAGGTTGTATTGAGGTCTAGAAAATGTAGAGAGATGCTCCAGTGTTGTGTACCAAACCTGATTTTGGAGCAAATCTGAACTGCATCAGATACAGAGGCTTATTGATTATTATTATTTGTATGGGGCTTTTAGTAATATATTTTTAAAAGGCACTTTAATGACTTTAGGCTTCTTGAAATAGATATATTGATTGAAGTTGATGCTACTTGGTTAGCCTATCAAATCTCCCCTCCCAAAAAACAATCCCACCAAGACAAAGGCAGCATTTAGAATATGAGATTCTTTAATGTTTTTTGGAAGAGATGTATGAAGAAGGCTACTATAGCTTTAGTTATCTGTTTTAATTTTAAATTGAGGTCTTTGGTGATATTTGGCAAACAATAAAATTTATAAATAACGATAAAATTGACACACTCAGAATGAGTACATAATTGGTGAAATGGATGGTAGGATCCCTTATATAGGCCATAATTGCATGCGTAAATTCTGAAAAATTCTGACATAATGTGAAATAAAAGTGTTGTGTTGTATGCTGTTCAAATGCTTTGGTTTGGTTCCTTCTGCCAGGAGAAACAATTCCGAAAATATCTTTCTGTTGTCTCTTTGATATTATGGTATTAAAAAATGAACTCAGTTTGTTCTAACTAATCAAAGCTGGAGTCTGTTCAAAGTTGAAATTCATAGTATGATGTTCAGATGTGACCAGTGTCTGTCAGTTTATCCTCCAATTGGCTACAGCTTGCATCAAAAATGAATTCGTAATATTCAGCATTGTGATTTTGCTTTATTTAGTATTTGTTATTCTTATTAAGTATTTTAATCTATTAAAATTCGATTTGGACGCTGCCTGACTCCAGCTCTGTGCCTTACAACAGTGGAATTAAACAAGCACATTCAAACATAAAATATGAATCAAAATAAGAAGAAAATATTATTTTAGAAAAGAATATGTCCATTGCTCAGAAATATACACTATCCTAGCATTTTCTATGAAATAAATGGACCTATTTTAAACTCCAGGAGTTCATATTATTAATTGCATTAAATTACATTCTTCTTGACCTGAAAAACACACTTTCTTTGCATTTCAGCCCTTTTGCAAACAGTACTTTTAGTAATAGATTTTTGCTTTAACTGCTGTTTTGAAATGAGTTTAGGTAAAATGCAAATTGCTTCCGTTCACTTTGTTTGCTAAATGTACTGTTTAGCCCTTCATACAGTGAAGCATAGCTTAACACTCTAACTAATGATTGTTATTGGAAAAAATTTATGAACCATCTTCTTCAGAAAATGAGACATTATAGAATGAATATAAAAAACTTGAGTTTTTCAAACTGTTCAGTTATAAAACTTTATTATAGATTCTTTATAAAGTTTTGACAACTATATAAATTTACTTTGAGATAATGGTTTACAGGTGAACAGATATTAATTTCTTAAAACATTTAAAAAACCATTGGGAAAAGAACATTTGACATGTATAACTTTATTTCAGATATAAAGAAGTTCATAGTCTTCACAGCCTTGATTAATATCAATCAATGATTTTGAGTACGGATTGTGCTCGATTTATGACCACAACTGAGCTCCAAATTTCTGTTGCTAAGTGAGACATTTGTTAAGTGAGTTTTGCACCGTTTTACAATCTTTGTTGCACAATTGTTAAGTGAATCACTGCAGTGGTTAAGTTAGTAGCATAGTTATTAAATGAATCTGGCTTCCCCATTGACTTTGCTTTTTAGAAGGTCGCAAAAGATGATCACATAACCCCGGGACCCTGTAACGATCATAAATATAGGTCAGTTGCCAAGCATCTGAATTTTGATCACATGACCATAGGGATGCTTAAATGGTTCTAAGTGGGTAAAATGGTTACATTTTCAGTGCCCTTATAACTTTGGTCACTAAATGAATTGTTGTAAGTGAAGGATTACCTGAAATTGTAAACATTTCTTTAAAACAAATCTAATGTATTAGCTATTTTTTCTAAGACAAATCAGGGAATTCCCCCCTTCCCACGACAGTTTTGAGAAATCAAGACAGTTCTCATTATATTCTATGCTGCATTAGTTTTTTAATTCAGTTTTTTTTTTAAAGTAGAAACATGTTGCAGAATTTTGACACTAGAGAAAAAAGGCAAAAATATGCCCCTTTAATAAATTGGGCCAAAGAGCAGGTTAGTGGAAAAAGAGTAGATTACTCAGCCTTTCCCTGCTTCATAATATACTCTTGTTATTCCAGTGGAAATAAAATATTTCTATTTATCTTAGCCTAAGTTCAACTGTGGGACAAGCAAACAAGCAGTTTATGTATTCATCGTATTTTTGTACCATCTATTTGACCTGTGCAACTCTGGTTTACAAACTAATCCATGCAATCATATAAAAGCCATGGTTAAAAAAGTCTTTAGCATTCTATGACAGGGGTCCCCAACCCATGGTTCATGGACTGCCCATGCAAACTGGACCATGCAAACAAGCACATCCCCATCTGCAGAATACAGGTAGCGCATCTAACCCATCCTTTTGGTTCCTTGGAAAAACATTTTCCACGAAACTGGTCCAAGCCAGTTCAGACTAACATAGAAAATTTTTTTGTGGCTTTTTTTTAAATTTTCAAGTCAATCTTGACTCCTGATATCTTCCTGGATAATTCCGTGCAGTTTTCCTGGCAAAATTTCAATGTTTGCCATTGACTTCTTTCTACAGCTGACATAAAGTGCTAGCCCAAGATCACCCAGTAAGCTTCATGCCTAAGGCAGGTCTAAATCTCATAGTATCCTGGTTTCTAGTGTACCTTAAACATTATGCCAGACTAACTTTAAAGTAAATGAAGAGTAAAAATAAAATAAATGGGAATAAAAGTGAGTGATAAAAGCAAAAATTTAAAATTCTTGTAGACTGTTGGCAATCAGACTTAACCTAAGCTTCCTTGATACTCCATACTCTCTTTATTCATTTATTAAATCAACCAACTTAGATACAAAGCGGAAAAGTGGTTTTTTTTTTGCTAATTGACGTATCTGTATTTTAAACAAAGCCCTATATAAGAAGGAAAGAAAGCAGATGAGAGAGGAACCAGAGGAAATAAATTGTATTCGTAAAGAAATACAATTCAAAAATATTTTTGTTCTATCAACAAAATGAACTAAGTAAAATAAGAAAATATGTAATTAGGGTAAATGATATAAAATTGGTGGTGGCCAGCTTCAAATAGGCTCAGCAGCGAAACATGGAAAGTTTTCAATCACCCATAAAAACTACAGCCAAACTTCATTGAAGTGGTTTTTTTTAAAATTAGAACAGTGAAAGAAATTCTGGTCTCCATCCAAACCATTAAGAATGAAGATGTATAGCGACTAATAAACTGCTTCTCATGAGTCATCATTCTTATACCATTGTACATCTTCCTAAATTGTTGGACTTCATCAGTATAATCTTGAAAGAACATAATCAAGGTTATTTCCTCCCTGTTCAATTGTTTGAGTGGACTGCAATATTTGCAATAACTCATCTGTCCATGGCAAAGATAAGAAGTTTCTAATGGCCATCACTTACCAGCAGTCAAAAAAGAAAATCTGGAACACAGTTAGTCCTCTAAGTAGCTGCTTGATTGGTAGCTAATCTAACAGAGCTATTACTAATTAGGGCTTCTTCTGGAATTCCATGTGCAAATTTGACCAGCAAAACTAAGATGTTAAAGACAGTAAAGATATTACTTGTGCTTGAAGGATGTTGTTATTCTTCAGTAAATCAGTTGTAAACACATTCATGCATTTGAATGGAGATACTCTTTTCTCAAATGAATTCCATCAGGTGCTTATACAATCAACAATCTTTTAAAAACTTATTTCCCTCCCAAAAGAGCAAAAATCACATCATTTCTAAAAATTGCCACAGTAATGGGAAGATACTGGTAAAACTGCCTTGAGCAATATTCCAAATGATGAAAAGGAACGGAAAATCCAAATAAATAAATAAATACTACCTGTTTTGAGTTCCAAAAAAAACATTTAAGTAATTTGTGAATATTAAACATTAGAGAATGCTGTAACCAACTAACCTATCCAATTAGAGTGAGATGTTGACCAGAAGTCCTAACTTTAGACTATTTCTGATACCCTTCCCCAAATGAAAACAATGTATGTATGCTGGTATGGATTCCTTATGCTGGTATCCATCTCTAATAAAACTAATGTATGATCTTTCGCTTGAGGTAGGATAGAATTATTATAAATATATAAATGAGGCTAAGAAAGTACAATGTAATTCCAGTCCATTATTTATTTATTGTAGGTGAATAACACCAAATCTTGGGATACATATGTGACCAGTGTGATGGAAGAAAAGGTCATAGTATAGCTTCTTCTAGCTCTAGTTCCTTTTCCCTCCTTTATAATCGGGAGTTCCTTTTTTACTGTAATAACTCGAGTCTTTTGTAAACTGAAATAATTGGGTTCTGTCATGATTGCATTATACAATGTAAGTAAAATCAAAACTTGTGGGACTGGAAGCTGATAATGAATCAGAATCTTCATTGATATAGAGAACTGCTTTTCTATTTCTAATTTTAATTCCATGTCTTAATTTTTTGGATTTTTTAAAAAAAAACTTTAAAAAATTTAATTTTAGTTTATACGTACATGAATTCCAAAGTGTTTCTTTGCTTAGATATGTATTTTGCAGTATATAGTGGAGATGCCTTCTACATCAGTGATATGCTATAACACATTATTAGCCATGAATGTAATTTCATCTGTATAAATAGCAATGATTTTTCATATAAGCCGAATGTGTGTGTCTGCGCCTGGATATTTCAATACCTAGTAGATTATATCTATTAAAAAGCCTTCAATGTCAGAACAGCTTTTATCTTGCTCTATCTATAGGTCCGTAAATATTCAGAGTTCTCATTGTTCAGCTCCAAAGACATTTATCAAATACATGATGCAAAATTTTGGGCCATGCCAATCAAAATGCAACAAACAAAGGAGCCAACATTCAAGATTCCGTGGTTTTTTGTTTTAGTTGACCCTCATACATGTATATTCTAATTGTGTTTGTAATGGTTCCTTCAAATTCCAGGAACTAAGAAATAGAGAAAAGTATGTATTAATATGCCACCTATTCAGGCCAACCAGCCCTGCTGTTAGCTAAATGTATATATGCAAGGCTGTGCTATCCAATCCTCCTTAGATTGGAATAAATATTTCTTATTGTCAAGCCATAGTTTCTTTTCTTTTTTTCCTTTTCCCAGATCACATGCAACATCAACCACTGAAATCATTGTCCGGCTTCTTAGTGTCTTGTTGGCTGAAGAAGCATTTTTCTGCAATGCAATTAGGTGATGGGATCATTTGTAAAAAGCAGCAGTCTTAATTAAGGGCTTTGCCATGTAATCATTAAAAAACAATGTATTGAACTATCATTTTATGAAATATTTCATCTTCCTAATCATCTGCCCTCCCGCCTTCTTCTCCCAGACAAGAGCACACAATCCCCCTGGGTAGCTGATGCATAGTATTGCTCTGGACTGGACTGATCATTAAACAGGGCTGTCAAGAAGTCTATCTGATGGGTGCAGAAGTAGCTGGTAGAAATCACGAGGCACTCATGCAGTGTCCATTCATCTCGCTTACTTTCGCAGCACTCCTGCTCCATTTATCTGTCCAAGGCCTGGGATGTTAATGGTAGGGCTGGTGGCTCTCTGTTTACTCTCTTCCCACCCGCTCTGTGGCTTGCTGGTTTCGCTTTTCCCTTTTTTTCCTTCACTCCCACCCTTTTGCATGGCTGATGGATATGCAGAGTATGTGGGATAAAAGCAAGCACTACTGTCACCAAACTGATGGTATTCAGTGACTCCTCTAGCTCCTGGCTAGTCTGTACTGCAGGAGCCTGACACCCTGACCACTGAGGCATAAAAAACAGAGAATTGGAAGCCTCAGCCTGTCAGGCAATAGAGCATCCCCCAGAGAGGTCTGGAAATTCTCCTCTCTCTCTCTCTCTCTCTCTCTCTCTCTCTCTCTCTCTCTCTCTCTCTCT
>JAPKID020002407.1:0-13359 GCA_026931265.2 Tropidonophis doriae | reverse complement strand
CCTTGCTCTGTCTGTGTACGTGTCCCTAGATCTGTATTGAAAGGTTGTCCAAAGGTCAAGTGTCCCAGGATACAACAACAAAGATGCTTTTTCATGAGGCAACTAGATTTCCTTTGTTTATCCTTGAATACATTTTTCTTCTCATCCAAGAAACTCCTTCAGTTCTGACTGAATGATGATGGTAGTGGTGGTAGTGGTGGTGGGGAGACAGAACTGAAGAAGCTTCATAGATGAGAAGTGCAATGTCTTCAAGAAAAAACAAAGGAAATCCAGTTGCCTTTTGAAAAAAGCACCTTTGGGACATGGGAGGGCGGTCCAAAGCTAGATAGCAATAGCATTTAAGACTTATAAGACTTAAGACTTCACAGTGGTTTATAGTCCTGTAAAGCAGTTTTAGAGGAGATGTGGTGGCTCAGTGGCTAAGATGCTAAGCTTGTTGATTAGAAAAGTTGGCAGTTTGATGGTTCAAAGCACTGTGTATCAGAATGAGTTCCTGTTACTTGTTCCAGCTTCTACCAGCCTAGAAGTTTGAAAGCACATAAAAATGCAAGTAGAAATATAGGAACCACCTTTGGTGGGAAGGTAACACTGTTCCGTGCACCTTCGGCATTTAGTCATGCCAGCCGTATGACCATGGAGACGTCTTCGGACAGTGTTGTCTCTTCGGCTTTGAAATGGAGATGAGCACCGCTCCGTAGAGTTGGGAACGACTAGCACATATGTGTGAGGGGAAACTTTACCTTTACCTTTAAAGCAGTTTACAAAATGAGCATATTGCCTCCAACAATCTGGGTCCTCATTTTACTGACCTCGAAAGAATGGAAGGCTGAGTCAACCTTGAGCCAGTCAGAATCGAACTCCTGGAGTGAGTATTGATTTAGCTCTGCAGTATTCATTCTAACAACTGCACCACCATACTCTTTGCTCTGCAAATATTATTAATAGAGGGTGATGAGGAGTTTCATGATACGTAAAAATAAATAGCAAGTACTATAATGATTCCCCCCCCTTCTCTCCCATGTTTGTAGAGTCCTGTCAGGGCTAATAACTTAATTGCTTCACTATTATGGACGCATTCATTGGGGGGGGGGGATTCTTTTTTTTTTGTCTTAGAAATAATACCACATAACCCTAGAGTATTTTTTAATCAAATTCTGAGGTTAGCAAACAATCAAACTCAAATCCTGAAACTGAAGCAGAAATTCCACTATAATAATGTTGTCATTGTGTTGAGACACATTAAGCAACTAGCAGCAAGATATGGCTTGTTTTGTAATGATAATATGCAGGGCAATTGTGTGCCATTTTACATGATAATGTGCTATAATAAACCCTACTGGTATTCAGCCCTGTATGAAAATGAATGGCAGGAATAATGATGCATTTTGAATTTCCCCTAAACAGGTTTAAAATGTCTCCATTTAAATTGTGTCAAATGGATTTAATTTGCATAGAGATTTTACCTGAGTTTAAATGCAGTTTTCACTATGGAACAGAACTACCACCCCATCTTGATCAAACTAGTCCATTTCCTGCTGGGTCATCCCAAAAGCCACTTTGATGCTATCTATTTTTGCAGTGGCATTGGCAGCTTCAGAGACACCTGCCCTCCTTCAGCTTGTTTGATTTCTAGCTGTTTAAAAAGATTGCTTCAACTCAAAGAATTAGCAGCTCCAACATACATCTCTTATACAGTCATTTATGCAGGAAATAATAACTTTCAAGATGAAAATTATGCCAGTTCTATTCCAGTTTTCCTGAAAAAAAGTGGAGCACTATTTCTGAATTTGATATTTCTCATTAACAATGTCCAACAATTAACAGGATTTGCTTTTGTTTTCTTAATAGCAACAATTGACACAGGAATTTGCTGCTACATGTAGCTTTGCAACATAGAGGTCCCCCAGGATCTCTCACCATCAATCCCCTGTTGGTCACTTGCAGGATGTGGTCTCCAACCTCTGTGCTCCACACCATATTATCACCTTCTTTCATCCCCTGCCGAATGCATGCTATGCTCCCATTTTTTTATTTAGATAGCTTGCAAAGCTTGACTGCTCTTCAGCTTTGAAGCTTCCCCAGTGTGTGGTTTGATGAGGCACCTGCTACATTGTCCTGGAAGAAAGGCAACTTGTAAGTCAATTGTGGTGTCTCGGTAAGGATCGCTACTGTTTCTGTTGCTTGAATGCTACTACAAAAAGAGATGGATGATCAAACCTTAGGAGCAAGTGGATTCATGGATGTTGGTAGGTTGCTGTATTCAGCTCGGTGAATATCATTTTGCACTGGAATGTGTCTGCATGACTTTGGCTGATTTTCCTTTAAGATCCTAGTTACTTGCAGGATCACATCCTGCCTCATACATCCTTTCGGCCGATTCGCTCCCACAGAGAGGGACTTCTCCGGGTGCCGTCCACCAGGCAATGCCAGCGGGCGACACCCAGGGGAAGGGCCTTCTCTGTGATGGGCCCAACCCTCTGAAGCGACCTACCCCCCGAACTTAGAACAACTCCAGACCTCCGCTCCTTCTGCCAAAAGCTAAAGACTTACCTCTTCTATCAGGCCGGCCTGGCCTAAATTTATCCAACCTGACTGTAGGGAAACTTAAATTGTTAATTGAGATTTTAAGGAATAGTTTTAAGATTTTTAAGATTTTAAAATTTTAGCGCAGGGTTAATTATTTAATTAAACATTTGTTTGTTTATTTTAAACATTTGTATTGTTACGTTTATATGGTTTTTAAATTTCTTGTGCACCGCCCCAAGTCCCTTCGGGGAGAGGGGGCGGTTTATAAATCAAAGCAAATAAAAAATAAAATAAAAATAAAAGAGTTTTTCACACATTTATTGCTGACATTGGCATTTGGTTGATGGCTCTACATCACTTGATTTCATTGAGGGCCACATCAGAGCTGTGTTTGACCTTGTTGGGCCCAGGGTGGGCATGGCTGGGTTGGGTGTGACCAGATTGAGGTCACTTATGTTAGAGGACATTTGTGGTGGCCCAAATGCTCTGCAAGTGAAAACATGCTCCTCAGCTTCGTTTCTGGCCGCGATGGCCTCCTGCAACCCTCTGACAGTGAAAATGGAGCTGGGAGAGGGGTGTCTGTTTTTGCTGGCAGAGGCACCACAGGCTGGTCCTTCGCTGTTTTCAGGGTGAGCCTGCGGGCCTTGAGTTTGACATCCCTGCTCTACACTTTGGTGGGCAGTAGGAGTCATTGTCCCTTCTGAGGGATTTGGCAGAAGCTTTGTACAAAAGGGACACATGGAGATGGTTTCCTTTCTTCCTTAAGCCACCAATGCCATTCTGGAAAGCTTGCCTCTCTTTAAAAAATATATTAAATTTATTTGCTTTCCATCTCGTGGTTTGAGACAACTCTGAATTCAGTTAGAACCTTTTGGGAAATGCCCATCAAAGATGAAATGCTGGTGGAAACAAGGAGTCAAAAACTCACCTTCCTTCTTATTTATCATCCCTCTTTGTAATACTACATCAGGCCAGGGGTGGGTTCCTGCCAGTTCTAAGCTCTTCTATAGAAGAAGTTCCACACATCTACAGTGCCGTTTAGAACCGGTTCCAGCTCCCTTCCTCCACCCATCCACCCATCATCAAGATGAAGAGCGAGAGGAGGAATTCTGGGAGTTGAAGTCCACAAGTCTTAAAGCTGTCAAGTTTGAACACCCCTGGGGGTTTTTTTTCTAAAGGGTGAGAGGTGCAAGGGTCTTGTCACTTGACAGCTTTAAGACTCATGTGCTTCAAAAGCCAGAGTTCCTGAGCCAACATTTTGGTTGCTAAGTAAGAGCGTTGTTAAGTGAGTTTCACCACATTTTACAAGTTGGCCACTCCCACCCAGTCACATGGCTGGCAAGCCACTCCCACCAAGTCACATGGCGGGCAAGCCACTCCGACAAAGCAGGCCACACCTACAGAAGAGATTCTAAAAAAAATTTAAACCCACAACTGGTTCAAACCTAGGTAGAGTCAGATATTTCTCTTTCTGGACATAATGAGAATTTATCTGCCGAATAAAATTCCTCATTGGTGACGGGAAGGGCATTGGGCCAGTAAACACTCTGCTTCAGGTGCCAGGCTCCACCCCGCAAAGGATTATGGGATCATAAAAAGGAGATGATGTTTACTGTCCATTCGAAGTTGTAACAGCAGCCCAGAATTTCCTTCATAATTCACTAGCTGGTCATGACTTATGACCGCTTTCCACACATAGGACCGTTACAGCATCCCCCATGGTCCCATGCTCAAAATTCAGACGCTTGGTGACTGACTCATATTTAGGATGGTTGCAATATCCTGGGGTCATCACAAGATTCCCCCTCTACGACCTCCTGACAAGCAAAGCCGATGGGGAAGCCAGATTCACTTAACGACCGTGTGACTCACTTAGCAACTTCAACGATCGACTTTTAACAAGGCAGGGTTAAAATGGGGCAAAAACTGTCTCGCTTAGCAACAGAAATTTGGGGGCTCAATTGCAGTCCTACATTGAGGACTATCTGCAGTAGGGACGTCACAAGAGGGATGGAACACTGTGGACTTTATTCTGTTAACAGTGTTTGTCGACCAGGTGTAAGACGAGTGGACTTGGCTAGCTGGGGCTGGGGAATTCTGGGAGTTGAAGTCCACTGATCTTAACACTGCTTTTATAACATCGCTAGAATAAACTCAAAAAACTAATAAACTCAAACAGACTTGATGTAACAATGGGCTTGTTATTATTCTTAACCCTTTTACATGTCCTATTTTTTTAGGAAGTCAAGTTGTCCAGCCCAGATTATAGAGACTGCAACTCAACAGACGCCATGGAAGATTTCATGAAGAGAATCAGCTGCTATCAGTCCAGTTACCAGCCTCTTGATCCAGATGGATATGACAGGTAAAGAAACACCTGAATAACCACCCCTGGTTCAGCTGGGTCCAGGTTTGCAATTCAAATCACTCAAACTAGCTTGCCGATAGCATGAATTGGCTGAAGATACAGGCAAGCCCTAAGTTAACTTCCATTCATTTAGAGACAATTAAAAGTTACAACGAAGGGGTATACAGTCGGTCCTTGAAGTTTCATGAAGTGTGGTTTGTGGTGGTGGTGGTGGAGGAGGAGGAAGTGGAGAGGACTGTGATGACCGGGGGCACGGCACTGAGGCAACACAGTTCAAAGCGCCCCTTTATTGCTCCATAGGTTTTCCAAACGCTCCCAAGTCCCAGAGCAAAGTGATTGTCAGGTTTCTATTAAATGCCCTAATTGATTCACGAGCCTCGAGACAAATCTCAAAAGAAAAACCAGTCATTTATTAGGAGCATTTTGGCAATGCCTATTTTGGGCAGTTAGATCTGAGCCTCATTTGAAATATAGCTGAACTTTATCCCTTGTACCTTCCCTCCCCTCAGTCTGACTCATAAATCACATTCCCCAATGAGGTGCATGCCTCCCAAGTCTGCTGCGGTAATCTAAGATTCGACTAGCCGAAAATATGTGTGGAATGCATCCCCCCCCTTTCCTACTATGTCAACTTTAGGAGTTGACAGTCATCTCTCTCTCTCTCTCTCCCTCTCTCTCCCTCTCTCTCTCTCTCTCTCTCTCTCTCTCTCTCTCTCTCTCTCTCTCTCTCTCTCTCTCTCTCTCTCTCTCTCTCTCACACACACACACACACACACACACACACACACACACATTCCAGCAGCCTCTGGCTGCAAGTAGTCCAGCACAAAGTTGTGAGCACAATGGTTGCAAAACAAGAAATCCAGCCGGGCAAGAGAAGAAGCCAGTGAGTCCAGAAGCAAAAGCAACAAGGCAATTAATCCAGGAAGCAAGAAATAAAAGCAAAAAGCCCTGGAAATGTCCAACGTCAGCAATGGCACACAACCCTCCATGAATTCAGCATTTGTTCCTGTCAAATGCCCCGTCCTGCAGCGTCTCCTTAAAGTCTCAGTCCCCAGGTGTGGCTTGTGAAGAGGGGTGGGGCACTCTCTTCCTGAGTAGTAGGGTCAGTCTGCGCTGTTCTTGCCTTCTCTCCACTCTCCGTGCTCAAGGATCAGGAGCGGGTGGTCCTTGCTCTTTAGCTCTGTCTCTCATGTTCACTGCTTCACCTCTCTTAGTCATCCTGCCTTCATTCCTCCCTGCTTACAAGCCCTCCCAATCCTGAAGGCCCTGGCCTGCCTTAGCTTGCTCCTCCCCATTTTCCAGCCAAGCCTCCCCCTCGATCTCCGGCTCATCTTCCTCCTCAGATTCAGGATCCAACAGGGGCATGAGAAGGACTCTAGGGTCCTTGGTGCATCCTGAGCTGGGCTGTTTATTTGCAGACATTTCGTTATCCCACTAGGTAACATCATCAGTATTCTGAGAGAGTTGATCTCACTGTGGCTTTGTGGGCTATTGCGCGCTACGATGGTCATCCGGTGTGTTTTCCTCCCCTAGAGAGTTGTCGCTCATCAAAGTGATTGATGTTGGTCGAAGGTACCTGGTGAACAGGGTCCAGGACCACATCCAAAGTCGGATTGTCTACTACCTGATGAACATTCACGTGCAGCCCCGGACTATCTACTTGTGTCGGCATGGCGAGAGCGAATTCAACCTCAAAGGGAAGATCGGGGGCGACTCAGGGCTCTCCAGCAGAGGCAAGAAGGTATGGGTGTCACTTACTCCTGAGTAAATAGGCCTGGGGAGTAAGGTGGTTGAAGCATAAGCCCGAATTGCCTTCACAAAGGAGAAAGGGAGACCTTCACAGTAAGCCAGCAAAAGGACTACTGAAAACATCTCACAATGCTTGTGGTGACCACCAAGGTTAACCAATTCCCCAAAATAATTTCTTGAGAAATCTTGCTTTGTGGAAAAGATGAACTTCTCTGCAGTTTGTTCCTCCATAAAACCATTTTGGAAGATAGAGGAACTCTTCAGGAACCTTGAAACTTCTGGACAACCTTGTGGTCATCTAGAAGACATTCTTGAATGAGTTCCATCTTCCCCAACCTGGTGAGGGAAGATCTCCCTTGAATAGCTCAGCTTCTGTTGACTTTTAGGACACCTCTTTGTCGTTTATGGAAGTGATTTTCAGGATATTTCTTCTTTCAATTTTCCTCTCTGGTCCACAGCCCTGGGCTAGACCAAATACTTTGAACCTGATAAACAGTTAACCAAAACCGACTAGAGCGGAGCCATCATGTTCTGCAAATGTTCTTTCTTTTCTAGTTTGCCGGCGAGCTGAATAATTTTGTCAAGGAGCAAAACCTAAAAGATCTCAGAGTCTGGACCAGCCATCTAAAGAGGACAATCCAGACGGCAGAAGCTCTTGACCTGCCCTACGAGCAGTGGAAGGCCTTGAATGAAATTGATGCTGTAAGAACCTCTTTTGTTTTTTATTGCAGAACCAGCTGATAACCCAGCGTTGCCCGGGTAGTTTATTTACGCTAATCCTGTATTAGACAGCAAAAGGAATGAATTATATCTATAGCGTCCCGTGAAAGCGGTGCTGGAACACACACACACACACGAATCTGAATCCAAAATGCACACTCACTGTCAAAAGTACCGTGATTTGACACTATTGATACAATTTGTTCCTTTTCATTTGAGCGGCCCAGGCATTCCAGAGTTATGCTGGAACCCACACACACACGAGGGGTGTTGGGTGTCTTAACCCCACAGTATTTGTTTCCAGAGAGGAAGTCATCTGCGTACCAAGTCATTTCAGCGGCCCAGGCGTTCCAGAGTTATGTTGGAACACACGCACGCACAAACACACAGAGCCATTTAGATAGACAGACAGTCCGACCAAAGGATATTGGTGGGAAAAGCTGTCATTCTCCCCATCTCTCTGTCTCTCGAAAAAGAGACCCTTTCCAAGGAAGGATTGAGAAGAATTGGCTGGCCCCACTTCCATTACTCTTACTCATTTTCCTGTCCGTTCTGAGTGTGAGAATTAAGTTTCCACTCAGTCTGTAAACACAAGATAAGAACAAAGGTGGACAGGTGCAGAAACTAAAGGGCACAAGGCCAGCCTGCTTGGAGAGAGGGGACAAGAAGTCCTTATCTAAAGTTGAACGGAAAATAAAGAATGCAAGAGGGAACTTGGAACTTGTTTCGACATAGCAGGCAAGGGTGACCAAATCTGGCAACTTTTAAGACTGGTGGACTTCAACTCCCAGAATTCCTCAGCCAGCCAGCCAATCGATCTGAACAACCAGGGTTTGTAATTTAGAAATCTAGGAATTGAAGGCCACAGAGATGAAAATTGTCCAGCCAGGGAAGCAGATTGGTTTTTTTACCAACTGGCAAAGACACTCTAGGATACGGCTGTCCAACATTGGTAAATTTAAGACTTGTGGACTTCAGTTCCCAGAATTCCCCAGCCAGGCATGAAAATACAGAATATGGGGAAAGGGCTATAAGGTGGATTTCTTGTCCTCTTCTTGTTTCTCCTCCTTCCCCCTCTCTTCTCCTCCTTACTCCTCCTCTCTTCTTCTTCTCCTCTTCCTCTCTTCTCCTCCCTTCTTCTTTTCCTCCTCCTTCCTCCTCCTCTCTTCTCCTCCTCTTCTCCCTCCTCTTCCTCTTTTCTCCTCGTCCCATCTTTTCTCCTCCTCCTCCTTCCTCCTCTCTTCTTCTCCCCCCTCTTCCTCTCTTTTCCTCCTCTCTTCTCCTCCTCTTCTCCCTCCTCTTCCTCTTTTCTCCTCCTCCTCCTTCCTCCTCTCTTCTTCTCCCCCCTCTTCCTCTCTTTTCCTCCTCTCTTCTTCTCCTCTTCTCCCTCCTCCTCCTCTCTCCTCCTCCTCCTTCCTCCTCCTCTCTTCTTCTTCTTCTCCTTTTCCCTTTCCTCCACCTCCTCCTTCATCTCCATCATCTCTTTCATTTTTATAGGGTGTGTGTGAAGATATGACTTACGATGAAATCAAGGAAAAATATCCAGAAGAATTTGCTCTACGCGACCAAGATAAATATTATTACCGCTATCCATCTGGAGAGGTTTGTGTTTTGGCACACCAAGTGTGTTTTTAACCATTGGGTGGGAGGGAGGTAATCCTCCACCTACAACCATTCATTTAGAGACTATTCGAAATTATACCTCCGCTTAAAAAAGTGACTTAGAACTGGGCCTCATATAGATATCCTCAATTTATGACCACAATTGGGCCCAAAATATTTTAAGTTAGTAATGTTGTTAAGTGAATCACTGCATATTTTAAGTGAGTAATGTTGTTAAGTGAATCACCATATTTTAAGTTAGTAACATGGTTGTTAAGCGAATCACCACATATTTTAAGTTAATAACGTGGTCGTTAAGTGAATCTGGCTTCCCCCTTGACTTTGCTTGTTCAAATGTCTCCAAAGGGGAATCACATGACCCCGAAACCCTGCAACTGTCATAAACACGAGTCAGTTGCCAAGCATCCGAATTTTGATCACGTGACCATGAGGATGCTGCAAATGGTCGTAAGTGAGAAAAACAGTCGAGGACACCCTGCACTAAAGGCAGCCAGGAAATTCCCCTTACAGGACCTAAGATTGCCCATTTCTGACACTGCATAGTTTTTGCTTCGTCTAATCAAGAATCCCCAGCCTTCCTTGGCCACTTTTAAGACTCGTGGACTTCAGTTCCCAGAATTCCTCAGCCAGCCGATTCATCTCATTAACCTGGGTGCTTCTCTAGAATTCTGGGAGTTGATGCTGGCAGAGAAATTCTGGGCGTTGAAGTCCACAAGTCTTAAAGGTGGCCAAGTATTGTGGCCCAGCCGGCTCCAGGTGAGCTGCTGATGGACTCCTTTAGTGAAGAGTCCTATGAGTCTGCTCTGGAGGAGGAGGGCAACCTCGAGAGAGCAGAGAGCCCGGCTGGTCATCAGGAGGCACCTGGGTCTTGGAGTAGTGGGAAGGATCAAGGCCAGTTTGTCCCTGATGTTAGGTTAAGATGGGTTGAAAGAAGGAAGCTTCAGTTGCAGCAGAGACGAACTCGGAGGAGGTAATTAGTCCCAGCTGCCTAATGACTGGGTCCTTCCAAGAGGGTTTTAAAGGAAGCCTCTGTTAAGGAAAAGCTTGCAGAGAACAACAAATTATTTGTAGAGTCGGATTTCATTGTGTCGAGTTGCAGTTCTAGTTTGTAGGTGACTTTCAGAAGCTTGAGGTCTGTTCAAGGTCAGTTTGGGCAAGCAGCCAGTCAGGTCATTAGTCTCAGTAAGCGGGGTCAGAACAGGTATGTATATGTGATAAAGGAGAAGTTGAAGATATCTGACATGTTTTATTGTACTGTGAGTTATACAGAGTTTATAGGTCAGCTTCTATTCTCCCCTTACTAAAGAGATTGCTAGGGAGGGCAGACAATTTTTATCTAGCCTTTCTCCTCTAGGACTTAAACCCATCTACCATGCATGTAGTAGCAAAACTTTGTGTCGCTGCAATGTCCACGAGAAAAAAAATTGGTTACAGAATTACAGCTGTCAACTTGTACCACTTTTCGGAGATATCCCTAACAATTTTTGGAACATTATATTTACTCACATACTTATCATCCTCTGAGCATAGAAAGGAGATCAAGCGCCTATTATAAATAGCTCCCAGCTCCCACCATTTTAAGACACTGTGTGGTGCTGTGGGAATTATGGTTAAACCATGGGTGACTGAACAGGGAACATCTCAAGCCACTATGCTAGAGACTGCAATGGCTGGATTGCCCTAACAAGCCACATTCTATTCCTGATGATCCTGGGAAACATCTTCAAACATGGTCATAATAGAAGTCTGATGCAACTTAAGATGGTCTGGATATCTCCTGGACCAGATGGGGATTGAAATGCAAAATCTATTTAGGGTACTCCTAGAGGAGATCAGCCTTTAGAAGCAACTCTCTTCAAAATCTTGGCGCGTTTCATACTCCAAAAAATACAGTAATCCCCAGCCAGTAAAAGGTGGGGTAGATTGCTTGAGGCAATTGTGTCATGCAGCGAATTCAGGATTTCCTCCTCTGAAAGGACTTCCTCCCAAAATTGGATTTATCTCCCACATATCTACACCCAACCTCTTTCAATTTAATTCCACCCACCCACATACAATACAATAGCAGAGTTGGAAGGGACCTTGGAGGTCTTCTAGTCCAACCTCCTGCCTAGGCAGGAAACCCTATACCATTTCAGACAAATGGCTATGCAACATCTTCTTAAAAACTTCTAGTGTTGGGGCATTCACAACTTCTGGAGGCAAGCTGTTCCACTGATTTGACATAGCTCTAGTGTTCTTCAGAAATACATTTTTAAAAGTATGGATTAAGAAATTTTCTTTAAAAAGTTCTGAATGGAATCCTTGGTGCCATTGTGTAGAAAGCTATTAAATAAATAAAAGAGGGGATATATTTGTCCAGATCATGCAGTTCTTATGAGAACAGGCAGAATTTGGTTGACATAATAAGTTATTGATCTTGTAATAATGTCATGCACAAAAAGAGGGAAACGATTTGTTCTTAAACTGCTGCTCTTGAATATGTAATCACTTAAATATGTAAAAAGTTACAAAAAGACTATAGCAATGGTATGTACATATTCTGGGATATGTATATACCATGTACCAATCGGGACAGACTTTCTGATTTAATTTGGATTTCTCTTTTTTGGTGTGCAATATCCATTCTTTTAAGAGTTTTGTCATTTTTATGTGAGATTGGGTAGTAGATCTTCACAACAGGGTTCCATTACTATTCTCACTATTCTGGGAACATACTGAGCTTCAGTTGATCACGGTGGCAAAGGGTAAAGTTTATGTGTATTGAGATACAGAAAACCTTGTTGAAGAAGAGAATTGACCTGGTACAGCAAAGTAATAATTTTCATAGTGGTTCTTCCTGAAGGTCACTTACCTAACAAGGGTAAGGTTACTGTAGAAAAGTGACCTTCATGCTAAGAGTGGAGTCTTTGTGAGTTCAGTTAGCACTTCCAATACACCGACAGACTGCATTGTGTTTAACAATGGCACCCCATGAGCCAGTAGTTTTCTGCCGGTTGTGAAAAGATAGTCCTTTTAGAAGTTCTCTAAATGAGGTCAATGTATCTACTTTCATTGGAGTAAATCTGTGGAAGTGTCAGCAAGTAAAAGTTACTGAAAATATTTAGTTAGAATAAGCGGTGGTGTGTCTTACTTAGGTGGTGAAATATTAGTACATTGTTATGCACAACTTTATTTAATATTCATATATAAATAATTCATGAATTGGTTTATAGCACAGCCTGATATTTCATATGCCCTATACTTATTATTTATAGCCTTGTCAATACTAAATAAACTTCCAACAAAAGGGAATTACATTTTTTTACATGAATTTAATCCAAGTTTTCAGTCAAACCTACTATATTATTTGCAATCAGATAAAATAACTAGCTTTGAAAATTAGCATACCTGTGAGGCTTGTGTTAAATTTTACCTTTGCCATTTTTAAGTCACAATGTATGTTTAGAGAAATAGATGTATAAATATAGAAAAAAATGTTTCCATCTATAGCAGTGGTGGGAGTCACTTACCTTCACTACTGGTTCGCAAATGTGAGCATGCGCAGAAGGTTGCACATTAATGTCAGGGCAGGTGAACAGAGTCTTCAGCCACCATCACTATCAATTCGCCTGAACTGGTAAGAACTGGCTGAATACTACCTCTGAGCTATAGGTCTTGGAGCAGTCATCGGCCAAGCATTTTTTGGTCTTTGCTTACTCATTATTTATTTATTTGTATTCCATCCTTATTATTTTCACAAATAAATCAAGTTGGTGAACATATTTAACACTTTCCTCCTTCTATTTTCCTCAAAATAACAACCCAGTTAGGTGGATTGAACTGAGAGAGAGACCGACTGGCCCAATATCACTTCCTTTATCACTTTTAGGAATCACACTGGGGGTTTCATAGGGTCTCTTACTTTGACTTGGTTCCTTTTTTACTACAATGTGGTAGTCGATGACACATTATCAATGGTGTGTCAGTGTAAATGTTTCCTCTGGTGTGGCTATGCAAGATATTAAAGTCCAAATTGAGTGGAGGAAACATCATAAAAGCCATAAATACCAGGGCTACACCTGTGATTCGATACTCTGCAGGAATAAGTGACTGGACCCAGATGGAGTTGGACAATTTGGACAGAAAAACAAGGAAGCTTATGACAATGAATCCTGCTTTGCACTCTAAAAATGATATTGACAGATTATATCTACCAAGAGCAGAGGGTGGTCGAGGACTCCTACAAGTAAAGAAGACTGTGGAAGAAGAAAGACACAGCTTGAATGATTACATCCAGAAAAGTGAAGAACGAATGATTAAGGAAGTAAATAAAGGAGGCCTTTTAAAGACAACTAAGTCAAAAGCTGAATATAAGAAAGAAGTAATTG